>NW_024121499.1:2624620-2851974 GCF_016745375.1 Pimephales promelas
GGTAGCAGTCTCTCGAGACTGGCCTCTGGAGTAATTATAGAGACAGAAACAGTGCCCTGTGACCGCGCACAGGCAGGGTTTAACGACTGTTCTGTATCGCTCCTCGGAGCAAACGAGCTTCCCTCGGGAAACCAACTCGCTAGGACCGTCTGCGCCCACCCTCACAGGCAGGTTCAGCAGAACGGGTCCCTGCAGACCCCCCTGGTGGTTTATGTAAGAGACCACAGACATGTTGTCTGACCGGACAAGAACATGATGATCTCTGAGGTCTGGGAGAAATGTTTCAGAGCCTGAAACACCGCCATCATCTCTAGACAATTTATATGCCATCGGAGATGATGGTCTTGCCACAACCCGGGGCCGAGCGACCACTCATGATCGCTCCCCAGCCCGTGAGAGAGGCATCCGTCGTCACCGATACCGGCGACACGGGGCACCCAGCGCAGGTCCCAGGGACAGGAACCAAGGTTCTTTCCACATAGCCAGGGCACGGAGACCACGTCGCGTGACCTTGATCTTGCGGAGCGGCTTTCCCCTCGGGGAGAACCCCTTGGTCCTGAGCCACCACTGTAGTGGTCTCATGTACAGCAGGCCGCACGGTAACACGTTGGATGCTGCTGCCATCAGACCCAGAATTCTCTGGAATTCCTTTACAGTGAGTGACTGGCCTAGCTTCACTTGCTTGACAGTCGAGATAATCGAGGCTATACAAGCCGGCGACAGACGCGCCTGCATCGTCGTCGAATCCCATACCACGCCTAGAAAAGTGGTCCGCTGAACTGGCGAAAGCACACTCTTCTTAGCGTTGAGTCTCAACCCCAACCTTCTGATGTGGGCGAGGACGGCATCTCGATGCCGAATCGCCTGATGCTCCGATTGAGCCAGAATCAACCAATCGTCGATGTAATTTAAAATGCGAATGCCCTGGAGACGCAGCGGGCCAAGGCCGCGTCCATGCATTTCGTGAAGATTCGAGGAGATAACGCTAGCCGAATGGAAGGACCCGATATTGGTACGCTTCGCCCCAAAAAGCGAACCTCAGGAACTTCCGATGTTGCGGAAGGATGGAGATATGGAAGTACGCGTCTTTTTTTAGGTCTATCGTGACAAACCAGTCCTCGGACCTGATCTGTGACACGATCTGCTTGAGAGTCAGCATTTAGAACTTGAGCTTCCCTATTGACCGATTTAAGAGGCGCAGGTTCTAAAATCGGACGCAGCCGCCCATCCTTCTTTGGAACAATGAAGTACCGGCTGTAATACCCCAGCTCTCTGTCGGGAGGAAGAACTCGTTCTATCGCCCCCTTCAGTAGCAGAGCTTTCACTTCTTGTTCCATAACCAGAGCCTGCTCGGGGGTCACCACTGTGGGCAAAACCCCCCGGAAACGAGGTGGACGCGACCTGAACTGGATCGCGTACCCGCGTTCGATAGTCTGCAGGACCCAACGAGATATATTTGGAAGACTTCCCCATTCTACCAGAAATTCTACTAAGGGTACCAGTCTCTCGAGACTGGCCTCTGGAGTAGTTTTAAAAACAGAAACAGCGCCCTGTGACCGCGCACAGGCAGGGTTTAACGACCGTTCTGTATCGCTCCTCGGAGCAAACGAGCGTCCCTCGGGAAATCGCTCGCTGGGACCGTCTGCACCCCCCATTACAGGCAGGGTTGGCAGAACGAACCCTGAGGGCACCGAGAGAGAGCGGGCGCCGGATTCAGCGGCGAACACCTCTGTCTCACGGTGGGACCACCCTCAGTAGCCTGACACCAGTGGCGTCAGGACTTCTTCGACGAAGCCTTCCTGGCGACAATAACCGTCCTCAGATCGGTTCTATCCGGGAAGACCTCGTCTGAGAACGCCGCGTCTCAGCCCAGTTTTGCTGGGGAGGAGCCCGAGACGCGACGCTCTCTCGACGGGCGGGGCTGCTCTCGCCCAGCAGCCCCCGAAGGATGAGTACGGAGGGGGAGACATTTCTGGAGCGGCGCATCCAGGAGAAACGCTTTATCTTCTCCTTCATATTAGCCAGATTTAGCCACAGATGCCTCTCCGTGGCCACCAGGGCTGCCATAGAGCGGCGACTGATCTGGCCGTCTCCTTGGTGGCACGGAGAGAAATATCTGCCGCCTGACGCAGTATCTCATTAATCACGTCAGTGCCGACGACCTCCCCTCACTCATATCTCCTAGACCCAGCAATATTAGCATACATAGAGGTCTGGTGTGTCAAAATTCTAGCTGACACTGGTTTGTTCCACGATCTACACACACTCGTGTGTAGATCGGGAAGAAGCAAACACCGGCATGGAGGTAGTGAGTGTGATATTAAAAATCTCTCATCCATTTTACTCTCTCGACTCTTGTTTCTCAACTGGCCATTCAATGGTTAATTTTTCCACAGCCCGAGTCAAAAACCTCCATTTTTTTTATTTTTTATTTTTTTTTCCTTTTATTTTATTTTATTTTTTTTTTTTACTACATTCGCGGAGACTGGGATGGCAAACGAGCTTCCTCGCTCTCCACTGAGTCCATAGACTCTGCATCCACACTTTCAACATCCAGCTCCTCAGAACTGGATAATTGAAGTGATGGCGCCTCAGCCGGGCAGGAAACCGCAACGCGGACCCCCGCAGCGAGAACTGAGCACTGGATCTACCAGGTAAGGGCAGAGAAAGGGCGGGGCCCGTCTCAATCCCCGCTGATAGATCCATCTGCGATCCCCACGACGCAAGCCTTCGCTGTGCCTCGGCAGCAGCGGGACCCGAGCCGCGGGGAGCGCGCACCGAACCACTCTCCTCGAAGAGTGCCCGCGGGGAGCGAAGTGTCTTCATGGGCAGACACTCGCAGTGCTCACAGCGGCCCCCTCGAGAGCCGACTGAGCATGCTGCACTCCCAAACAAACAACACACAGATCGTGTTATCCCGACCCGTGATGAAGCGAGGGCAGGGATGAACACACTTTCTGAAATTCTGCTGTTGTTTGCTCGCCATATCAATATATATAAATATACAATATTAGACAGACAGACAAATTCATACAAGAGCGCTTGTGAAGACTCAGAAGCTGTTGCGCTTGTGTTTCGGGGATGCTTTATAGTTTCCTGGTCGATACGTCACCCCGCCTATGACGTTCCGTCTCGCCATTGGACAGATTTCATACGTGCTTCATGACTCGTCACGCAGAGGCGTTCCCACGGCGTTTACACGCAGCTCGAAGTTCCCTGAATGGGAACAGAAAATATGATGCATATTTTACACACAATAAACATTGAGGTATTTAATTACGCAAACTAAATTCAACATTTATTATGGTCAATTCTAAAAAAGAAGTGCTTGACGTGAACACTGAGGTGTTAAACAGGAGCTCAGCCGAAAGATAACGTTTTGGCCTATGTCTAAATAAAATATATTAATTAAATATGGTCTTTAATATAATAAATCTTCTTTTTAATTTGTCTGCAAAAATAATTTTTTTTGATGAATATCCACTGAATTAAACCATAATTATAATTTGAGAAAAAACTAATTAATCTGTCTGCAACAATTAGATTATTTTTTTTTTAATTAGTCCAAAGCATTTATTTTCCAGTGCATGACACGTCAAAACGTGAGTTCACCAAGTACACAACATTCATCTCCAACTCCATCTGGATCCACATTTAAATCAACCAATCAGGTACACATTTACAGTTTGTGAGAAGGTTTGGGCTTACAGCCAGTGTTATCATCTCCCTCTGATTGTAGATACGTTATGGGTATGGTTAGTTTTAGAGGTAGGGATAGGTTTAGCCTACATTTTCAGACAGGAATGTTGCTCCAGGATCAACACAACTCGTCTTACTTGTCACAATCATGGTGACCATGAGGCATATGTTAATTTAAGACCATGCGTGAACTTTCTCTCCTTCTTTTTTTATGATTGATTAAAGGTCCCCTGACATGAAATGTTCACTTTCTGAGGTTTTTAACCTTAATATGAGTTCCCCTAGCCTGAATTTGGTCCCCACGTGTCTACAATTTTCAGTCGGTGTAAATCGAGCTTTGGCTATCTTTCTCTTCTCTGCAGCTCAGACGCGCTGATCTTGAATCTCCTCGTTATTACGTCATAACGAGGAAAGGTTATTGGTGATAGCGTTAGAAACTGCATTACAAAGATAAGATCTTCATTCTTGCGATCTGCTTGCTCAATGCTCATCGCAACAACATTTTATGTGATGGGAAAAGATCTAAATACTTCAAAAACTTCTCACGATTCGGTAATCTCGATAGCTGTAATAGTAAAAACGTATAATAGCTGTAGTAAAAGTATTCGAGAGAGTTTCACATGTAGCTATTTATTATGCAATCATGTCAGCCAATCACAGCAGTGGGCGGTTACACTGAATCCCACAGCAGACACGCCCCTTCAAACAGAGCGTTCAAATCAGAGGCTAAAATTAGGCTAGGAAAAATACCCTTTATTACTAAATTATTTTTAATCTAAAAAAACATACTAACACTATAAGGGCAACCTAGGAAACATAAAATAATAAAATAACCCCATGTCAGGGTACCTTTAACCAAATCGTTTTGAGGAGGACTGCAATATGAAGGAGTCGGCAACCTATTTGACATATTAAAAAGTGACATTTGAATTCATCATGTGCCACAAACAAGTTTTTTTAAAACAAGATTCCACATGCTTTTGTCAAAAATGACATGCAAAATGACATCATTTTCCTGCAATTTGATTGGTTCTTCATATGCAAACCCTTCTAGGTAGGTCTTGATTACTTCATAATCACAAGTTTTCTAGGTTTCATTTCCTAGTTTAATTATTTGTTATTTCCATACACACCCAAAGTCACGAGTTTTCCCCAAAGTGTTTGGAAGGATTTAAGATTTCAAAAGCATATGAATGTTGTTCCTGCAAGAAAAATAAATGTTAGTTATGATTAATTAAAAAATCCATCACACGTGCCAGCAATTAGCCCTCCGCATGCCTTTGTTGGCGTTGCCGAACCCTGTGTTAGACTATAGAAGGCTACACTCTAAAAAATGCTGGGTTGTTTTAACCCAACTTTGGGTCAAATATGGACTAACCCAGCCGTTGGGTTAAATTTTTACATTACATTTTTAACCCAACATTTCGGGTTTGTCCATATTTGACCCAAAATTGGGTTAAAACAACCCAGCATTTTTTAGAGTGTAAATAAACTCATCCTCGGTGCTCAGTGAGAGTAAACTGGGCTTCACAGTTGCATTTCTTTCTTCCACAAAAGTGCCTCAGACAGAAGATGAGACAAAAACAACATGAAAAAAAGTGCAAGTAAGAACATAATATTTGTGGGTTGTATGTGGCTGTGCAGACAGAGCAAATGAAGACATTCCAATGGAGGGCAGAAGGGTCTTTTGGGCCATTAATCAGTCCAGGGACAAAGGCACACGCTGTACCTCGGGTCTGTCTCACCACCACATGGCGCTGACCCAAATAAAGCCCTCATTGATCCAGAAGAGCCCCCTGTAATCCCTCAGGATTACAGTCAGCTGAAAGTAACCGATATATTTGCAAACAGAAAGCCACTTACATTAAGGTCATTTTCTCCTGGAGGAAGGAGAATAAATGGATGGAGATGAATACTTAGACACTGTGGTGGAAGACTAAAGGCACACACACACTCAGACCTGAGCTGAGAGACAGAAAGACGACTCACACACACACAAATAATATCACAGGGAGAAGCACCATAGGAAGAAAAACAACAGCATTTATTTGTACGATTATAAATGTCTTTTCCTTCATTACTCTATTCGGTCTTTGAACTACCAGGCTGGATGTGTTGGTTTGGTGCTGCTCTTGACAGTGTAACACAACAACTGTGGCAAACATAGATCATCTGGAGAAGCTGTTGATCATATTATTTCTAATGAAGCTAGTTGACCAAGAAAGTTGCCAGTTAAAGGAGTAGTAAAAAAAAAAAACTTTTGTTGATAATTGACTCCACCCCCATGTCATCCAAGATGTCCATGTCTTTCCTTCTTCAGTCGAAAAGAAATTAAGGTTTTTGATGAAAACATTCCAGGATTTTCTCCATATAATGGACTTCATTGGGAACCAAATGGTTTAAGGTCCAAATGCTTCAAAGGGCTTTAAATGACACCCGATGATGAATAAGGGTCTTATCTAGGACCCTTCATGACTCGAAAAAAGATTTGAACAGGAGAGTCACGAACGCTCATCACAGAAAAGAGCAAGGCGAGCATTAGTGCTTATAAAACTTAAACTTTATTTTTTTTTTTTTTTTTTTTTTTACTGAGCGATCGTTTCGCTTGATAAGACCCTTATTCATTGTCTGGAATCGTTTAAAGCTCTTTGAAGCTGCACTGAAACTCTAATTTGTACCTTAAATCGTTTGGTTCCCATTGAAGTCC
This sequence comes from Pimephales promelas, assembly GCF_016745375.1. Next base: position 2,631,027 of record NW_024121499.1, read on the forward strand.
ATTATATGGAGAACAAAATATTGGAATGTTTTCATCAAAACTTTAATTTCTTCTCGACTGAAGAAAGAAAGACATGGACCTCTTGGATGACATTTTTTTTTTTTTAAAGTGAACTACTTCTTTAAGATATATTAAAAGGGGACACCAGCATCTACAACATCACATACTACCCCAGACCAAGTGAATCTATGCCATTTCAAAGACCATGTCACTTTTGACCTTAGATAGAGTTTCTGTAATGATATTTTTTTTTACATCCTTCTTTACATGGACGTGAGATCTCATGATACCGCAAAACAAGCCTTAAAGATGTTTTTCTGTTACATTATTTAATAACATAAAAGTTTAGGCATCACTGAACTCAAGCAATGCACATCATGGGTAAATAAATGCTTGAGGCCCAAAAGCTGAAAAGTAAAAACTTGAACTGAACCCTCTGAATCTGATCACATTGTAAATTTCAGGGCAGTATTACTCGTATAACAAATCTCGAATGGCAAAATACAAAACAGTTTTAGTGTGTTTTAATAACTTACATCAGCAATGAGAGTCCACATAGTCAAGGTCATTTACTTCTCCTTCGGCAATGACACTCATTGTGTGGTTGCTCTTATATATTCATAAACTTCATATTGGGAATGCTAAGATGGAGCTCTTTCCCAGCATCTTAATGCGATTGTTCACACCTGCCCGTAAAAAGCAGCGGTGTCCTTCAGACGAGAAGGGGTTTCTTCTCTGAAAATGTGATTAACATAACCAGGCGAAACAACAAAGGCATAATCCACACAATAAGGACAAATGCAGGAAGAGAGTAATATTATTTCCCTGAGTATACGTTCCAAAATAAACAACTGTGAAAACGGGGGGAAATAATAAACTGTCGCCAACTGCTTAATATCTTTCAAAGATTGAGCCGACTGTTTCCTCTTCAGCCTAATCTGGAAAAGACTCGGGACATTTCTTTATTACAAATGTAAAAATAATAATGTTATTATTATTTCTGGTGCAAGGTGGCTCAAAGAGAAATGACTGTTTATTCTAAAATAATACATTTATTGGTGCCTCACGGAAACAAATGGCATTACATTATTGAGTCATGTATAAAGCCCTGTTCACACTAACTGTGAGACTGTAGCTGTGTTTCAGTCCGTTCTCATCCCAAGGCGTCATATACTGACGCTTTTGCCAATGCGTAGACATCCAACACACGACACCCTTTAGCGTCAATATGAGACAATATGACATATTAATGGGGTAGAAGGCGCCTCCTAGTGGTCTAACCCTAACCCTTCCCATAACCGAAGCATGTTATATTGACGCTAAAGTCATGAATGTATACGCATTGGCAAAAGCGTCAGTATATGACACCCTAGGATGAGAATGCGTTGGGTGTTTGCTGTAGCTGTGTCTCCTGCCGGATGTCCTAACAGTAACACTAAAAACTCTCATTTTCTCTGTAAAGACAGCCTTTCTGTGAGTTACGAGGTTGCTAATCGACAGTATATGCTTTGGTTGAAGCCGTTAGCCCACATAATTTCAATTTAGTTGAAAAAATAATTGTGTTGAACCGCATAATCTGTGGTGAAAAACTACCCATTGATGCTGTTCAAAAAAATTCCACCAATCAAAGAGTCGAAACAAGCAAAGCGCGTCAAAACCTGCATAATCAAATTAGAATATTGCAATGAAACGTTTGCAAATAAAGCAGCATTTGCATCCCATGTGTTCAAGAGAGCTTCTTAGAAAATTTTAGGGCTGGGTAATAAATATCGATTTCTCGATATTAATCGATTCTCATTTTTACAAACCGATATCGATTCTTAAATCTCAAGAATCGATTAGTCATCATGTTTCATTTGAATGAATGAGACATTGTATCGCGGCTGCGCACATCCAACAAATCGCACTAATCTTTGTCCTTTGTTACTATTGATATGAAACAAAGTCTCAATTTTCAAATTCCGTCCATTTTCTAGAAATTCAAAAACATAAATAGCGTTTTGCCGTTTTGGCGCTGTGGCGTGAGATCGCTCTAGCGCAGCTCAAGAGAAGCAGCAGTGCTGATCTCTCTTCCGGCTTAATAATACCAGTCACAGCGCCAAATAAACATGAATGTGCATCTGAAAGTGTGTTAAAAGATAGAGTACAACTTATCGAAATCCGTATCACGTCACATTGATTCGCTCAATCAGCGTTTCAACCGTGGAAAGACGTCAGTTAAACAGCTTGTAATCAATGTAATGTATCGTCATATTTACCTCAGAAAACCCACATAAACTCGTTAGTCCACACTCGTTAGTGTTCTTCAATATTTAATGCATATTTGAATAAATCTGGCAAGTTTTTATGACAGCCACCATTTAAATGTTTATATTTCATATAATCTTCTTATTATAAAAATAAATAAAAGTGTAATTGAAGCCTAGTAGGCTACAACTAGACTTTATATATAGACCATAGTTTACAGCATCAGCATTACAGATATCCAAAATAATCGATATTGAATCGAATCGTAATCGAAATCGAATCGAATTGCAAGCTTGTGAATCGAAATCGAATCGAATTGTGAAATTTGTCTCAATACCCAGCCCTAGAAAATTGGTTTTAAAATATCTGTAATAGAAAATGAAAGTTGCTGCAATTGAGGAACCGTGGCTCATTGTTCTCATTCTGTTTACGCCAAATTCTGACTCTACCATCTGAATGTCTCAACAGAAATCGAGACTCATCAGACCAAGCAACATTTTTCCAGTCTTCAACGGTCAAATTTTGGTGTCGCCTGTAGTGGAGATGAGTGGTACCCGGTGGGGTCTTCTGCTGTTGTAGCCCATCCGCCTCAAGGTTGTGTGTGTTGTGGCTTCACAAATGCTTTGCTGCATACCTCGGTTGTAACGAGTGGTTATTTCAGTCAAAGTTGCTCTTCTTGAATCAGTCGGCCCGTTCTCCTCTAGCGTCAACAAGGCATTTTCACCCACAGGACTGCCACATACTGGATTTCCCTTTTCACACCATTCTTTGTAAACCCTAGAAATGGTTGTACGCGAAAATCCCAGTAACTGAACAGATTGTGAAATACTCAGACACCAACAACCATTGCTTAAATCACCCATTCTGACATTCAGTTTGGAGTTCAGGAGATTGTCTTGACCAGGACCACACCACTAAATGCATTGAAGACATTGCCATGTGATTGGTTGATTAGATAATTGCATAATCCTTTAGATGAGTGTATATGCTCAATAGACATAATGAACATTACAACTATATAGTCATTAGTGTATTAGTAGACTGTCTGCTCAATATCTGCCAACACTTTATTCTGATGCTCCTCAACAGACACCACGTTTTAAGTAACTTACATGTCAATTATTTTCTTGCAACCCTAGCCAAACTGTCTACTAATGTTCTAAAGGGTGTTGGTTGACAAGCAGATGCAAATAGTTAGTAGAATGTCTAAAATAGGCCATTGAAATAAAGTGTAATCAAATCTTCAACTTCACTCATGCCTGACACAAATATTAATCTTATTTTGGTGGCTCATTATATAGACACATTTTCACAGTAATACCCTCCAGTGTCTGAGCGCAATGCAATTTTAATGAAAAGTGAGAACACTTATATTTTTTTCCTTCCCCAAGTTCTATTTTCTCTTTTGTAAATAATTGTTTGGGCCTCATTCTACCACTGCCAGTCATAAAATGCAAATTAAATGTTGAAAAAAAAAAGTGAAAACGTTAAAAAAAATAGTGTGCCTGATTATTACAGCATGTGAGATGACACGCATTCCATTGTCTGAATGACATATTTAAAAACAAAAGATAGTTTGTATAAAATCATGAAAAAGCTAGATACTCATGCTGGTGACCTCAAAATGTAAAGGGCCGTGTCAGATAATTCTAATGGGGTGCCCTCATTGTTCTTATGTAGGGCAGTAAAATCTATATAACACTCTAAAATTAATAAAAAAAAACATACATACTTTGCCACGATAGCAGGAAATAACAAGCTGCAATTAGTCCACAGATGACTGCAAGTGTGATATTAGCCAAGCAAGATGAAGAGAGGGGGATAAATTGCTTTAAAAAGTATGTTTCAAGTAAATGCTTTGATGCCAGTGTGAAAAGGGACACAATTAAATCCGTTAGAGCGTTATGTACTTAGCACACAGTACGCATTATCCATCCAGGAACATGGTGTATTATTTGATCTCTTCTGAAAATATATGGCTAGACTTATGGAATGTGCAGCAACATTTGTATTGCTAACGCCCTTTACGGTTTATCTTCAAATCGTTTTTCAGAAGTGAGGAGGACCGATATACCAAGTCTTAACTCTTGCTTTCAATTGGCTAAGAATTCAATACACAGCTGGATAATAACCAATAATTTGTATTCTATAATATTTTTTTCTCTAAGTTAACATAATGACAATTTTATAATTTGTTTATGTACTACACACACTTGTGCATTAAGTCATAATGGATTTTATACAATGGAAAATAAATAAAAATAATATTATATTGTAAAAAAAGTTATACTTTATTCATAAGTTTGATTCTTATGGAAATACCCTGAGATGCCTTGAAAATCAAACATAAACCATATATTGTCTTCACGTTTCATCAGTCAAAACATGTCTGCTTTTATTCAATAGCTGCCTTTGTCCATTTTCAGTATGGGGTTTCTGTAACGTCATAAGTTATTACTTCTATGAGTCTGCTTTGCGCGAGAACGCCCTCCAGCTGGGAATTAGAATTTAACATACATTGCATAAGAGAGTTTAGTGCTCCGTAATGCTCACATTGTCTTGTTTTGGATAAGAAAATGTCCAGTTAAGCATAGAATAATCTTATGTCTTTGAATTTCAAACTAGATTTATTCACATTGGGATGATATTCACCATGAAAACCAATACGTGAACACACCTGCATTTACAGTACCTTATATTAAAAGTGTGCATCTGTGCTCCTAAATTTTTCTAGCATTCAGTTAAAACGCTCACAACAGTGCTAACACTTTATAATACGGTTTTATTTGTTAACATTTGTTAACATGAACTATTAATGAAAAATAATTTGGACACTTTTGACATCTTAGTTAATGTTAAGGTCAACATTTATTACATGATTTCAATCGACCGTTAAACATTATTAAGCTTTTTTTTTTTTTTTAAAGCATGTTTTAGTTAATACTTTGACTAATGGGATGTGGCACTACACCACTTTGTGCATGTATTTACAGCTATATTTACCATGAGTGGGATTCAGGGCTCAAGGTGCAGTGGGGTTCAGAAATCCAGCGTTCAGACTGCTCTCTTTGCATTTTCAATTGGGACCGACGGCAAAATACTTGTGAAGTGAATATTAATGTATGTTAATATCAAGCTGAATCATCAAATTTGACTATGTTTTGCTTTGATGGCACACTGTGCAAACAGCAGCATTTTTTTTAGGATTCCCACCCCCTATAACCTATAACACATGCATACATCATATTTTTATTTATTTATTTATTTATTTTATGCTGCAAACACTTTAACCTAATTCTAAATGTATTTATGTGGGTGTGGTGATAGTGCAGTGGACAAGACGCATGCCTTTGGTGTGAGAGACCCAGGTTCGAATCCACCAATGTGTCCCTGAGCAAGACACTTAACCCCTAGTTGCTCCAAAGGCGTACAAACTCACATAGCAATTGTAAGCTGCTTTGGATAAAAGCGTCAGATAAATGAATAAATATACATGTAGAAGGTTTGTTCATTTATACACTCTAAAAAATGCTGGGTTGTTTTAACCCAATTTTGGGTCAAATATGGACAAACCCGAAATGTTGGGTTAAAAATGTAATGTAAAAATTTAACCCAACGGCTGGGTTAGTCCATATTTGACCCAAAGTTGGGTTAAAACAACCCAGCATTTTTTAGAGTGTAGTTGATTATTTTCTTCAAATGCTTTTTAAATTGTATTAGACCAATAAGCACTACTTGCAGTCTTCCCACTCAGCGAGTTCATTTTGAAAATACATTCTATGATTTTGCAGGGAAGAAGCAGCATTAATTTACACCTGCCAAATAACGTATGTCATATCCACAGAAAAAAAAGAAAAAAAAGCTCTCATTTCCCCTCTTCAACAAGATTATCTTATCTTTTGCACACCATTAACCAGAGAAACTTTAAGACAGAGTAATTACATCTAACTGCAAAAAATCAAATTAGCAGCACCTCTAACAGGATCTGGCTCACTGGAAACCAAGCATGCGTTTAATATATCCATCTACCTGTGGGGAGTTACTTCCTACCTGGTCTGTGTGCAGTTTGTGCAAGTTGGTCAGTCATGCAGGTTCTAGACAATCCAATGATTCAATTCTGCTGGAAGAGTGCCTGTTGAGGAGAATACATGTGCTGCGGTGAAGTTAATATAAGGAAAGTTTATCATGAAGACACTTTCGCTGGGATTTTATACATATGCAATGCAGTTGAGCTAGCACTGAAGGACTGTTCCTAGTCCAAAGGGGCAGAATAAAAAATATTTCTATAAAAGCCCTCTGACCTTTGTGTCAGGCTTTGTCCAGTTGCATTCTGCTGACAGAGCCATTAGTTTGCGAATAGGTGGATCAGGGAAAAGGCAAATCTATACAACCTTTGCATGCTCAGGGCCTATTTTGTCTTCATTTGTCCCTATGGTTGAATGGAAATGTTAGTCAAATTTAGCTAAACCCTGACGGACTTAAAGGCCACCTGTACGTGTAGTTAAGACATCACGTCAACTTATCTGATGTTTACATCCATAGTTGTCGAAATAGCCCGAATTGCAAACATATGCGTAATACTGACTTTGAAAATTTCCCAGAATATTTTGTCGTATGAATAACTGAACATGCAATATATCATAAGTGTAAATCAAGAATGCAGAAATAAAAATCCATGCACTCTTTGGTAAATGCTGGCCATAAAGGGATGGAGATGGTCAGAAACAATGCTCAGGTAGGCCGTGGCATTTAAACGATGGCCAATTGGCACTAAGGGGCCTATAGTGTGCCAAGAAAACATCCCCCACACCATTACACCACCACCACCAGCCTGCACAGTGGGAACAAGGCATGATGGATCCATGTTCTCTTTCTGTTTATGCCAAATTCTGACTCTAACCATCTAGGAATTCTGACTCTAACGTTTTAGCAACACTTGAAGATGTGTAAGTTCAATTAAAAAAAAAAAAAAGCTAAATTGCTAAAGAGCTAAATAAATAGCTAACGAAAATCAAATTTTTTTGTGAAAGACTGCGTCCAGATCAGATTCAGAACGATGATCAAAACAAATGGAGTTATCTACTGGGTCCACTGATCTACTGGGTATTTTACCTGTGCATAAGCAATAGCCGTTTCTCGATACCAAGTACGCAAAGTTCGGACTTGCGTCCTTGGTAGTTCAGACTTGCCAAGTACGACTCAGGAGAACGAACTCCCGAGGACGAGAGGACGCAAGTCCGGTTCTTCTGAAAATGGAACAGCGCGTACTTGATCGTGTCACTCAGCACACTCTGGCTACTCCAGTTATCTATTTATATATATTTTAAGCAACAATAAAATGAAATATGCTACAACTCTGCCTCTTTTCGTCAAAAATAAAACAAAATTTGTTATAGAACACCACTTTGGCTCTTTTCATTGAAAAAAAAAAATCTTAAACATATTTGACCATGTGGTTCAGGCGTATTGATTATCTTCACTCCATATATTAATAACAAAATGAATGTGATCTTTTTGTTTTCTGTGTGTTATTGACATTTAACAAACAAAGACTGAGTTCATTTTATTTTATTGTTCAAATATAGTGAAGATCATGTAAAAAAATGAAATAATTAAATAAAAATATTTGTTTATAATAACACAATAAAACATTTTTTTTTTTTTTGGAACAAACTAGTTAAATGAGACGAGACCAAAGATAGACTTTTTCACAAGACGAATTATACGTCAAGTTTATCCACTAGACGAGACATCTGTGCCAGCGGCAAATGTCAGAAGCACTAGCCGAGGAAAAGCTGTTCCAGTCGGGGTTGATAAGCGCAGGGCGCCGGTTGAAGGCTTGCATGTCAGAGCTCCGAAAACGTCAGATACATTTTTGAAATAGGTGCAATCTTTATAAATAAACCACAGATTTGAGATTTAAACAACCACATTCTCACCTGAAACACTCTTAAAATTACATTTCATGACTCAATAACAGTAGTATTTTGATATTTCGTAGATTTTCTTCTCTCCCATTGACGCTTGCTGGTTGGTGCGAGGTGCATTCTGGGTTACCTGGCTATCTCAAGTCTGCACAAGTCACCTCTCGATGCATCCTCGGTAAACGGGGCGCATCAAGAACACATCCGGGGATTTGAAGTGGACTTGGCTAGATGTGAACTTTGAATTGGAACTGAACTTGGTAACACAGTCTCATCCCAAAAAGTCATATAACTGACGTTTTGGGACGTATTTTCGCCTTTTTAGGGCCCCCTTAAACGTCGATAGATGGCGATCCCGGGCCGTCATACAACTGACGCTTTACCTTTAACGTCAGTTAGGTGACGGGTTAGGTTTAGGGTTAGGTTTAGGTATGGGGTAGAGTTAGGATCCCATAACCTCATCTACCGACGTTTAAGAGGGCCCTAAAAAGGCGAATATTGACGTATGGTCAAAAGACGTCCCAAAACGTCAGTTATATGACGTCTTGGGATGAGACCGGGTTGAACTTGGGCAGTGACTGATGACGTTTCTCAAGTCCACAAGAACACAAGTACAGACAAGAACGCATATTGAGAAACGGCTAATGTTTCTGCTTCTTCTTCGCCTGTGTTTTGATCTGAAGAATCAGTACTCTTTCAGAAGATGTGCAACAAATTGTCACAAATTTCCATCAATGGTGGGGTACTACTTTTGTTGCAGCTGAACACTGAATTTTTTCCAATTCCAACAGCCACATAAATGTGTCAAAAGGAAATATACAAGCTCTAAATGTGGAGTTCCTTAAACCAAAAGCTCTTCGCAAAGCCGCAAGAGATTGATCTCAATGTTAGCTGAAGTGTTTTCACATGGGGAAGGAAAGGCAATCAATCTCATTTATGCTGAACTTTCTCACGCCTTCATCTCAACGCTTACATTGTTCCCTCTCTCTACACTCACTGACTTAATGACTGAGAGCTGCAAAGTGACCTTTTGAAACATACACCCTTAAAAATTACCTGGAACAAAGTAAGCATCAATCTATAAGAAAGACCAGAGCGAGTGAGGAAAGGAAAGTGCGAGTCAGAAGTGTAATTCTGAGCAGATGAGGTGGCCGACCCGGAGATGTCAATCACATGGTCTCAAAGAAATATTATAAATGTTGAACTTGTTTATTGCAGAGAAACAAACGTCAGAGCGATGTTAACTAATAAATACGGATTCCAGAAAACCATGACGAACACATGAAAAAGATTGAATAAAGAGGTTGGGAAGTGCCATCTGAGCCTTGGCTTGTGGATCCCGTACCCGATGGTCCAAATGGTAATGCTGTCTTTCTATTAGATGTTAAATGAAGTGAAGCCTGTTGTGGAACCTTCCACACCAGAAGGAAAGATTTAAATATGACTGACAGGCCAGTCACACATTGAGTTAAATAAAAAGTGACATGTCTGTTTCTGTAGCTTGCGCCTACATATCCAGAAGTACCGCAGAAGCCAGTTGTGGTGATTTCCATTTGTGTCTAAAAAGTGTATGGACAATCATTTTTGCAGCTTTTTAATCTAGTTTAATGTTGATGCACAACTATCCCATCTTTGTTGTTAATTAATGTTTGTTCACAATACATTTACCCTGCCATTGTTAGAATTTTCCATCAATTTTGACTCAATATGTTTGCAATTTAGACTTGCATCTCAGGATTGTTATTGTTATTTCAATTATTTCAAGGTTTTAGCCATTTCATTGATAACAAACGAATAAATAGGAGAGGGGGTGGCAAGACACAGGCTAGATTAAAACCTCATCTCCCAAATGAGCACAATAGCTCAATGGTTTTGGAGAAAACACCAGGCCACAGATCCAAGATTCAATGCAATTCAAATCAAGGCTCAAGTAATATCTCAACTTTACATGATATATTGCATGCATTACATGTTAATTTCACAGTCAAACCAAAGTTGTACATCATATGTATGCGCTGCATTTTTTATTTTTATTTTTTGAAAATGAGTGTAACGATCCAGCAAGTTTAAACCCCTCTTCACTAAATGGATGATTGACAGGTGTGCAGGCATTCCTGGGATGTTGCCCGGGACACATCAGAATGCGTTAGCGTTTACACTTCAAATGTGATGCAGTCACATGCATTTTCGACCACCCTTGAGTGTAGTTTGAGTGATTGGATAAAATATCTCTTCAGTAGTGTCCACTTGTAATAACATCACCCCGAGGCAGATGTTAATATCAGATTAAACGATGTCCATGTTACACTTTCCATCCATATAGTAATTTTCAAAAGCTTGCTTCTCTATGCCATTATATAGTATACTGGTAGATATCATCAATAACAGAGGTCAATAGAGGACGCATCATCATTGACCTTCAGGCCACACAGCCTTGCTGTATAAATACATATTAGGGGTGTACTGGTATGTATTCGTCACCGTTCGGTGCATGCGGTCGCACGATCAATGCATTAAGTCACAGATTCAACACTCCTATCCACAAGGGGGCACACTCAATATGTTTACATCTCTCAACTGTGGAAAGAGATCAATAAAACAGCTTGAGAATAATATCTCACATTGTCTTACATTTACCTCATTTGCATTTAGTGTTGACTAGCAGGTTAGCTCACTAAAGAAATGCACTCCAGAGAAGCATTTCGTATGTGCACTATATTAGCATAGTCATTATATTTACTTAAACTGTTAGTAATGCATTGATTATTTAATGTATGTGTAAATAGATTTGTCAAGAAAAAAACACACACACACAAAATTGGACTAGAAAATTAACTATATAATTACATTTTGAAGTTAATACAAAGCCTACATTATGTGAAATGTGTGTAGAAATGTTTTTATTTATTTTATTGCAGAGTGTTGATTGTTATATCTAAGAATAAAACAACTAAATTTAAAGCAGTGGTAAAATGCCATTTTTACAAGATCTTAAATAAATCTCTGATGTCCCCAGAGTGCGTGTGTGAAGTTTTAGCACAAAATACACCATATATATTTGTATATAGGATGTTAAAGTTGTCACTTTTTTGAGGGTTTGCAAAAATGTACCCTTTTGTGCCTGGCCCTTTAAATGCAAATGAGCTGCTGCAGAGGGCGGGGTTTCAAGAGCTCGTGTGTTTGTGTTAGTAGCTGCGATTACCTCATGCAGACACACTAAAATGACAAAAAACTGTTCTGCCTTAATGTTAAAACGGAGGCAGACAAATATGGAGAGACTCAAGAAGAAGTGACAACATGTAGAATGCAACAGGACGTCTCTGAATGGTTAATTGATGCATTTATGTTGCTGATGTGGAGTTAACTATCATCAATTGGGATGATCTATAAATCGCTCATATAGGAACTGTTGTGAGATCCACACAGAGTAACTTTCTATTGCATGTGAAAAGATGGATGCTAAAGTTTGAGCTGACTCACAAATGTGCTCTTATACAACAACTTTTCCTCTTCTCAACATGGACTGTGTTCCCGGGGGCGGGCTTTATGTACATTTTGGGGTTGCTGATGACAAGCTCCTGTAGTTCTACCAGCCGTGTGTTGTAGTCCTTTTCTTTAAAAGCAAATATCTTCCTTTGCTTTGAACTTTGAGTGTTGCAACTTTGCATATGTTGTTTATGCTCAAACAGCAACATTACACACTAACTCAAGTTAGAAAAGTAAAATCATACTTAACCACCCCTTTAATAATTTGGGCTCTGTTGTTAATTGTAACCTTTATTCTATTAAAGAAATGTGTAATTAAGGGCTCCCCATAAAGTGTACATCATTAATGATTTTTTAATCATTAAGAACATTTTAATTATTTTATAATGTAACTGTTTTTTGTTTTATCCGCACTGCTGTACCGAACCGTCATATTTATGTAGTGTAAGTGTTATACCCCAAATACATATGTATTTGTACACGGTAGCTTGTAAAACAAGTGGTTTAATGTATATAAATGAGTACACGTGCTCCATGTGCACATGCAATCCCGGTTTTCAGCTAAACAGGTCAGACACATTGAACCGTTCTACTTGTTTTAGTTTATTTATTTTAAAATACCACTGAAAGACTTCAAAATAGAGGATTTATCAACAAGAAATCAGGTGATAAGGTATCCTCATGAAATATTGATCCTCGGCTTGTGTGCTTCAGTCAGATGGAGCAACCCAGGGGCATATTCTGGTTTAAAACCGGCTCAAAATAAAATAACTGATTGTTGAAGCTAACAAGATCTTAAGACTAAAGCTTAAACCATAAACCTTCAACACGACTGAAACAGCACATCTTTTACTTAACTGCCAGGTTTTCATCGCCTTGAATATTTCATGAATGTATCAAAAAGAACGATTTATATATATATATATATATATATATATATATATATATATAGTTAGAAGATAGAACATATAACCACTTTTTCAGTTTCAATGTGGCTGCCATAAACTAAGATTATTACCTCTAAATAATTCACACAAGGCTATATCTGTTGACCATTTTGTTCTTTTCCTGTTGTTTTACTGAAGAAATGCACCAGGCCTTATTTCCTATAGAAGCCTAGAGAGGAAGTAGAAGGGGAATGCATCATGCAATATTTAGTGTGTAAAACAGTCTTGTTAGCAAGTAATGCATTAGTGAGATTAACAACGTCTACATTAGTGGGCAATAAATGATGAGTCTGAATTCTGTTTTACTCATTTAGAAAAGAGGAGCTAATAAGAGTCCATCTCTGTGTTCTCGTAGACTCTTGACTCCGCAAGACTGGTTCAACCTGAGACCTTTTATCCAGAACCAGATGATTGACATGCAAAGCAACCAATCACAGCTCATTTGATTATTAGACATGTGGATGTTCCCTTTTCTTTCTTTCTTTCTTTCTTTCTTTCTTTCTTTCTTTCTTTCTTTCTTTCTTTCTTTCTTTCTTTCTTTCTTTCTTTCTTTTTTGGTTCTATTTTTGGTTGTAAGTATTCTCGCAATATGTGGGAAATCGGTACGTTTTCAAATTTTTTGTTTGGTCAAGCAAAATTAGCCATTTGGAAAGCTCATAGAAGTGAAATAGAAGGACAAGGAGTAAACATGGTTAATTTATTTAGGGCCTTAGTTGAATCCAGAATAAGATTGGAATATGAATTTAATAAAATGAATGGTAATCTTCCAATTTTTGAGAGGAAATGGTGTGTAAATAAGAGTTTAACTTTTATAGAAGACGAAGACCTCTTTTTTATTAAATGGTAATGTTTTGATAAATTATGTTTTATAGATGTTAAGGTTTTTTTGATGATGGAATAAATTGCTTTAAAAGTCAAAGTCTTTCTTTCTTTCTTTCTTTCTTTCTTTTTTCCCCAGTTCCCAATGGTTAGCTCTGATTCCCAGCCTGTTGTTGGAACAGCGCTGCTCCGCTTGATCAGGTGGGCGGGCCTTGTGTGCAGCCGGCCCCCTCCTCCACTGAGAGAAAGAGCGAGGGAGGAGTGAGAGAGAGAGAGAGAGAGGCTGACTGACTCTGTGAGCTGGAGAATGGAAGAGCAGTGTGTGTGTGTGTGTGTGAGAGAGAGAGAGAGCATGAGTACTGTGAGTTTATGAGAGCGCCTGCACACGCATCACCAGAACAGAGTCACTTCAGTTACCGTAGGACAACACAGCAGATTGTTATCACATCCCACTGAGAACGAGAGCGAACAAGGGAACACAAGAAGAAAGAGATTGACAGAGAGCCTTTCTTCATTAAGAGCGCACATCGGGGGACTGACAATAGCAGCCAGCCACGGTGCGTGTGTGTGAACTTTCCCAGCCCGACTTCCCCTCGGTTCCCAAGAGGTCACCACCCCTGCGAAGTGCCGAGATGATCCCGGAGGTGTTGCTGATCTTGTGTCTGACGGGTCACGGTAAGCCGCCTGGTCTCCTCGTCTCCGCTGTGTTGTGTCCTGTGTCAGTGTGCGAGATGGGAATCTCTGGGAGTTGAACTGGAGTCTTGAGCTCTGTGAGAGTAACAGTTTAGAGAGTGTTTGTCTGTCATTCAAGTTTCATTGAACATCTTGAGGTCAGGCTATTGACCGTTACCACGTCAAAGGATGTTCAACGAGCAAACACATCACACTTGTCACTCGTGTGATTATCCTCGAGTCTGTAAACAGTCGGGCTTAGCGTCGATGTTTCCGCTGCTTGCCGCCAGGTGGTTGTCTTTGAAAAACAATTGGATTGAATCGGAGACTGCCGCGGAGACCCCTAAGAGCGTTTGCCGGCTCTCTCGTGCGCGAGCAGCTGAAAGGGGAGGCAGTGACTCGCCGGCGCTGGATACTAGATTGAGTTGATTGTCTTCCTCTGCGGTGACCCAGAAAAAGAAAGTTCAAATAAATCCGAAAGCCCCAGGACTTTATTTGAAGCTCCAACCAGCTAAGAGTTTGTTTGGGCTTACAAAACACAAAGTCCTCGTGCTTTAATGGAATCATCTCAGGCTGCAGAGTTTCGGTTATTTTTGAGTACGACGAGGTCTCTCTTGCTCTCCCGTCTCTTCACGGTTATCGCACAGCGTACGCAAATCAAAGCCGAGCCGAGTCGGCGGAGCAAACTTAATGACCTGCTTATCACTCAACTTGTTTCCTCACTCCGATTCTCATTAAATTGTTGCAAATACCGCATCCCTCATGATCTGATGGCAAGAGCAGCATGTTCACATAACCCACAGTGTTAATATATAACCTCACACATGAAAACGGAGAGAGTGTGGAACTGCTTTGAGGATGACAGTGGGAGTGAAGTACGGGGCGCTCCGTTTCTTGTTTAGTAGATCATGCCTCGGGAGGCTGTCAGCTTTATGATCTAGTTTTATAGCGGAGTCCAGCGAATAGGCTTTTATTTCCACTGTGGATGCTTTTAGAATGACATCTTTCATGAAAACACTGAACATCCTACATGCTATGAGTTTGCATAACAAACTGACTTTATGAATTTCTGGAAAAGAAGCTTATTACTGTTTGAAATCATCAATCATGCTAACAATACACAGTTGCCGCCAATAGAAATGCAGTCAGACAGTCTGTCTGATCACCTTCCCTCCTGACTCTCAGCACAGAAAGCGTCACGCACGAGGCAAAGTCGGCTTGTTTTGCTTTGCTGTGCAGTTGAGCTAAGGTTGTAGAAAATAAAAGCGAAACAGGCAGGTAAACACGAGATAACAACAGGCGTTCTTGTCGCCCGGCTCTGCCCCCGGGGATGGCAGGTTCCCCAAAGCTAGATTGTGTTCTACACATTATTGCTGTTTACGGAGCTAACCAGTGTCAGCAGAAATACATATATTAGAAAATAGTCCCGGAGAAAAACAAGTCTTTTATTTAGGGGAGAAAATAAAAGATGAGGAAGTTGACTAACAAGTCCAATAGCTGCGCTTGGAGCTTAGAAAGTCTGTATTGAGTTTTTGTCAAGAGTTGAGGGTATATGTAGGGCACTTTCCACACGCACACACACCAGGTGACAAGCCCTAACTGATGGCACACAGTCGGGCAGAAGCGCACCCTTGTGCAGCACAGAAAGCTGTCGCACCACAGGCAAACCTTCTGTCCAAGAGCTTCTCTCTCTTTGTCTTTTTTCTCCCTCTCTTAGTCATAGTTTGTTCATTTTCTGAGATACAGCCCTTTTTTTTTGTTTCTCTGTCTGCCCACCTTTTCTCTTTTCTAATACAGTACGTCCCTCAGATGGAAATGTTGATTCTCGCGATATATTTTTACCTTCAATGGCCGTGTCAGAAGGGAAATCAGGGTTTTCCATGTGGAAAAGCATGTTTCATCACAAAAAGTCTTCTACTTAATGAGGATTTGTGTCTCATTTCATCCAAAAATGCAAAAATTCTTAGAACAAAATGAAATGGCTTGAAAATCAAAATTGCTTGAGATGATAAAACTTGTTTTTGGGATAATATACCCCACTGGCATTAATTTCTTGTTTTAATCATAAACCTCATAAATATGTTATTACATTTATGTTTAAAACAAGAAAATTGCCGTATCTGAACTTAATTCTAGATGTATTTTCTGAAGCCATGAATTGTTATCTTGTGAAATAATGTTATATCCATCTATTCAAAGATTTCAAAGGGTTTTTGGATTATTTAACTGGAAAACAAGACAGAAAATATGGAATTTCTTCCATCTGCCCCTTTTCGTTCCATCCATTCCTTGGATGAAAATTATCATATCTGTTTCCACTGCCCTTGTCACAAGGGAAATCTGGGTTTCTTTGTGTAATTTCTGTGAAAATTCACTTTTCATCTCCATTATTTGACATTAAATATAAATAAATATTTGTAGGAGATAAATTATTGGATCAAAATGTTTTTTTAACTAAGTTAATCTCAGCAAATTTGCATCATTTTAATCATAACCCTCCAGAAATGTTATTAGATTTATGTTTAAAAAGAACTAGTTTCCAATGGGTTAATAAAAGTAACTAAACTTAATTCTAGATAGATTTATTTGAAACAAGTAGGCTATATATCTTACATCTGTCCACTTCTCTTCCATCCGATGCTTTTCTCAATAACTGTATTCTGTCACTGCCTGTGTCACAAGGGAAATCAGTGTTTTTTTTTTTAATGGCATTTCAGCAAAACATCATAAAAAAGGTCTTTTAATATACGCTCGTCTCTCCCATCCAATACTGTGTTGCAGGACTCAACTTTATAGAGTGTCTCATTACACATTATTCAGCTTTCCCCTTCCCCTGTCGTGCTCAAGTCCACTGGGGGCAGTGTGACATAGATCTGAGGACCGTCTATGTCTATCCATATTCCTCTCATCCTCCATCACTCTCTCCCTCCCCCGTCATCCTCTCCTAACCGCTGCCGTCTTGTTCTGATAGATGAGGCAAATGCTCTTCAGGAGCGTCTGGTGTTAAGTCCCCACACAGCCAAGGGCATAAGCTGTGTCTTAACCCTCGAAAGCAGGTCTTAGTGTGTCCTCTCTCTCTCTCTCTCTCTCACACACACACACACACACACACTAAGCCGCACCTCACCAGGCTGATAATTAAAATGTCACTTTTGGCTGTTTTCAGGCCAAATCTCGGCTGCCTTACACAAGCATAAAAGGAATCTCAATGTGTTTCATTTTAAAATGTGGAACAATTTTTCCCCTGGTCAGACTTTGCAAATCATCACAAATCCCTTTCAACATGGATGTGGACCAAATCCGATCAAATGTAATGGATTTTTACATCTGAGTAATATTTCAGGGTTAATTAATTTCATATTTCTACATGACATTCCGGTTTCTTCTTAGGCCGGACCGTTTTCTTTATCCTTGGATTAAGCTGTTTTGTATGCCAGCGATGGTTAACATAAACATAAACGACATAAATGCGTAGTCATCACGGCCAGTAAACATGTATCAGTATTCTTCTGTCCTTCTTGCTGTCATTCTTTATCGACAACCAAAGCTAAAGAGCTGACACCGGCTCTGCCTACGGATACATGTGTGAGTCGCTGAGCCGTGACCACCTACTGTTATTTTGTGTGTGACGTCCGACCTCTTTAATGTGGCCACAAGGCTGTAACACCTTTCCTGGAAATCTCGAGTGAACACTGACTTTCTCACACATATATACAATATATATCATACATTCTTTTTTCATTTAATGATTCATTGATCAGAAAGGGTATTAGATTGTAGGGTTTTAACTAATATTGGAAAAAAAAACCCTGTAAATATCAATGTAATTTCCATGCAGACCTTAAAAAAAATCAATGAAATGTCTGAAGTGGCTATAATTGTATTTAAATTATGGTAGTTATAATTTCATAGCAGTTAACATTAAATGTCTGGATGTAATAACCATGAACAAGGTATGGAAAAGTAACAAAAATGAATTGGTCCAAAAGATTGGGAGACCTGAGACTTCAAAATCCAAAATGTAAGATATACGATCTTCTGTAGGATGTGTGTATTTTTCTTTCTTCAGTTGGGTTGTTTGTGTGTCCTCAGATTCAGGTCAGGAGAAGATGGCTGTTAATTTGGCCTTGATTCTTGAAATCCAGTGAGAGCAGCTTTACTGACAAGCTCTGTGCATAAACAAGATGTGTTTACTGGACTATTAAGCTGTACCAATGAAATCTGTGCTTTTAACCACAGTAGCAGAAACCAATCCCACCACCCCCAATGATGTCTATCATCCTCTCCCACACCCTGACCTGTGCCCACCCTGTGCCCTCCATGCTTATGAAACCATCCCTGTGGAAATCTCCGGGCCATAGAGCTGAATTGCTGGATTTATCCAAATTGGTGCACTTTTTGAGAAATGGGCATTATGTGGGATTACACGTCTGCCGAGCGTGATGTTGAGTAATTTAACCAGATGCTGCGGCGATCATGAGGTCACCTGTGGGGCTTCCACTCAGCTCTTTCTGTTTATTCCGTACGGATGAGCAGAGAGCCGGAGGGGGCAGAACGCGACGGGAAACGTATCTCTCCGTGAACCTACGCTAGGCAGAGAGAGATTCAGAAAGGAACGGAGGGTCAGTCTCCTAGGAAAACCACAAGGATTTTGCTACAGATTATGGCTGAGATTAATGGAGTCTAAATTGCGACCTAATACAGTACATGGAATCAACAGCAGGAGAGATCTTGTTCCTGGTTTGGCTGGCTAAACTACTGACTATACTCGCATTGAAATGAAAAAAAAAAATTTCATTATTTTGAGAGGTAAACTAAACCCAGGTCAGTGTGTCAACCTTTGTGGGTCAACCCTAAACAGTACAACCCTAAAAAGTACATATTTGCATGCAATTTAATGTATTCTATTGTCGTTGAAATATGTTTAAAATGCACTGACAAAATTTGGTAAGCTTAAATATACTTTAAAGGGTTAGTTCACCCAAAAATGACTGTTTTAATCAAACAGATCTCATTCCCCATTGGGGAAAAAAATTCTTCCAAATATCTTCCTTTGTGTTCAGCAGAACAAATAAACACATAGAGGTTTGGAACAACATGAGGGTGAGTAAATACTGACAGAATTTTCATTTTTGGGTGAAATGTCATTTCTATTGAAGCGTTTATGCCAAGTATTTGCAATAATGAAAATGCAATATATTACATTTAAAATACATTCCCAGCAAACAAATGTAGGTTCTGGGAACATTAGTTTTTGGTTCCCAGAACGTTCCTGGAACTTTCCCTTAAGGTTAGGGGAGTTAAGTTCTCCTTACGTTATAAAAAGGGAACCTAAAAAATAACCTACATGGAACGTTCCTATAACGTTCTTGTTTTTTCCCATGTTTTGGACCACTCGGGAACGTTCTGTGTTTGCGGAGTTATAGTTAACATGATAATCATGTGCATGCACACTTCAAATGAACATTCAATTTAATTAAGCGCAATAATTTGTCATAACGGATTGCCTGGCTGGCTAGTTTGGCTGGTTAGCATGACTACCTTTGAATGGGATGAATGGGAATGCTAACGGATCTGTAATATAGACCTCTTTGGTCAAAAATAGTTTTTTAAAAGAATATCTTAGGCTATAAATCCCTGGTTCCCCCTCTCCATATCTTCTATAGTGTATCCAGTGCTGGCTTGGTGGTAAATAAAAGAGTAAAAGGCTGACAGGAGTGTTGTGTCAGTGCAGAGGCTCACAGAGGGATGTAGTGTGGCAGTATGTGAGGCACTGGAGGAATTGGGTTGCCAATCTGACAATGGCTTGCAATCGCTTTGTTGGAACTTTCTGGGATGGCGCAATATTACACCCGAATAAATCTGACGGACTCAGTCTTTGTCTCGATCCCTCACTCTCCAGCCCTGCCAGTCTGCCGGTTTCACTTCAGTGTGTTACACGGACAGTTGAGTGACATGCCAGCGTTTTGTGTGTATGTGAGTAAATGCGTATGGTGGTGGGCTGCCGTGCAACACCAGATACAGTAGTGAGCCCTAGCTATATAAATGCTAATCAGTCTTTAAACGTGTACTCTGGAAATCATGGAAAGACAAGGGAATTGAATGCAAGGTGTGTACCTGATATTTTCCCTATCAAACAGCACTGTCATATTGCCAAACACAAGTACAATAGTATCAGAAGCAGCTTTCATGCAGATGAGTGCTCTGGCATGCTATCTGTGTAGATCATTGATGGACATTGTACTTTTTAGTTTTGTCACTCCCAGTCTGCATTGCTCTGTTCCAGACAAATGTTATATTCGCAACAACATTAAAAGTGAAAAATGTGCAGAGGCTTCTTTAAAAGTTAAAGCAAGTTTCTGAAAGCTTTCGTCACTTTTTTGGGTCTGTTTGCAGGAATGCTAATAGCTGCTGTCTTGTCTAGTTCCTCCATGCAGAACTCAAGCAAGTTTTCAGCTCTCAGCCATGCTAATGCGGCTAATTAGCGTGCTAAAGGAGGGATTACAACACAGACAGCAGAAGAGACAGCAGCTATGCCTCTTTTTCTTGTTCTCTCTCTCTTTCTTTTTGACTATTTCCTCACTTTGCGTTTGTCTATATGGGCGCTATTTCGTATTTCTGGCAGGCAAATTAGAATGTTGGTCAATGGAAATGGAGGAATGTTTGATGCTTGTGTCAGAGGAATCGTTCCGTGTGGAGCGTGATGTGAATCCCTAAAATAAGTGTTGTACTGACTGCATTATGCAACCAACAGAGGGAGCTGTGGAGTGAATACAGTTAGCTAAAACACCAAATGAATTTGCATGTTGTTGATCACAGTTGACATACATTTAGCTAACCAAATTAGTTACAAAATATAGTGTTATAAATGTACATTAGATACTAACAACTGTAAAAAACACCATTCCTTGCCACTGTTGCCTTGCTTTTGGCTTGCTTAGTTGGGGACATTTAATATTCAACAATATTATTGATCTGCATTGCATTATTTTCATGTTATCACTGTGAAGCTGCTTTGACTTGACATCACAGTCTGTGAATCATCACAGAAAATGTAAAAAATCATTGCATGAGAGTTGGAAACTGACACTTAGACTTGAGGTCATGACATTTATTCATTGACTGTTTACAATAAATGTGATCAATAATCTGCCATCATCATCTCACCAAAGACATTCAGCCTTGAATGTGAAAACATGCATTCACCTCCAATATCCTATCAAATACTGGCTGACTTTAACTCGCAAAGAACGTGGATGGGTCGATACATGATCTATTGAACTATATGGTTATTGATTGCTCCCATAGAGCAAAATAGTTTTATACAGTATTCAGTGAACAAGGGACTCGGCTCTCCAAACACCTACGTGTCCTTCGTTCTTTTATTCCACAGCGTTCAGCCTCTGTGTTCTCAGTATTGTTGTGCTGAAACATTTTCACCTCAGATTCTGCTTTGTGCATTGAGTTTCAGAGCGCTTCCCTGTGAGAGAGTGCAAACAATGTTAGCCACGCTGTAATTAGCCAAGGCCTTTTTTGTGCATTATGATTTGGTTCCTGTAGAGCTCCTTTCAGATGGCTCTCCTATTTATTTATACGTATTTACAGTGGTATCCTGCGAGCGTCGACTTCAAAGGGAGTTTAATAGTGTGCAGTTATTCCATGCCAGTGCGTCGCCTGAAAAAAATGCTAATGTGCCATCAGGGTGGCTAAATGATTTGCTATCCTTTCAAACATGCTGGCAGGGGTTTCAATCTGGCTGGCCTCCCAGGCCAGTTGACAGTGGTCTCGGCTCGGTCTCTTGAGGACATTAGTGCGAATCAGAGAGTCGGCCAGGAGGCACTAGCGTGCTGTGCCACCACTTGGCCACGACCCAGCTCCCCACAGCCCTGCCCTTGCCCGCCCGGGAAAGAAACCTACCTCTCCATTTTAGGAATCACCACTTAGAATGGATTTAATCAACTCCTCGATGGCTCTTTTGGAGCTTGGCTGAACAGAAAGGGGTTAAAGGCCGTGGCCTAGCAGCGTGAAAAGTTGAGCTTGAAACAGCAAGGACGACAGCCAATGCAACTTTATGAGATTAAATTAAAGAAATTTAAAAAAAAAAATCTGAAGGCCAAGTATGGAAAATTCAGAATTTGTCCTCTGCTTTAATTGCTCTCCCATCCAAGTTAGTGCATACACATTAGGAGTAATGAGTAGTGAATAAATACATTACAAACCTTGGACACACACACCCGGTTAGGTGCCTTGCTCAAGGGCACCTCAGTCATTTCGTGCCTGTATTGAGAATAAAACCCGCAACCTTCGTAACCTAGTTCTGGGCTGAACTAGAGACGGTTAAAGAAAGTGGTAGAGGCCGGAACATTGAATAAACTAAGAACAATATTGACCAACCCTGCACAGCCAATCCACCACCTGAAGGTGATAAAAAGCAGCACCTTCAGTCAAAGACTGATGACACCAATGTGCAAGTCGGAGCAGTATAAGAAGTCCTTCATACTGCCATTTGTTTGCTAGATTTTTGTATTTGAACTTAACTTATGGACCCAGGTCCTACTCGATCCGCTCCGAAAGGCCTCAAACCCGGGTCTCCGGCATGAGAGTCAGGCGCTAATAAAAGGATCTATATATGAAGAGTTTGGTTCCAAAACGCGATAAACGCCATTTTTTTAAAAAATGAGTTACTGCAAAAATCTGACTTTTCAATACCGACCAGATACAAAAAAAATAAATTATTGGATTTATTGCATTCTGGGGGGAAAAAACGATCTGTTTTTATAATAAATCTTTGGAAATCAAAACCTGGATTTCATTTTTTATTGTTATTATAACCTACAAATGCTATGTGAAAATTTGAAACCGAAAATAGTGGTTTTCATCTTCCCATTTTCTTGCTAAAGAAAACACAGTTTTACTCAAATTCATCAAAATGGATTTATAGCGTTTTGGAACCAAACTCTTCATATCTAACCTTCGAATTTCCAGTCTGACTCTCTAATGATTAGGTCACGACTGCTCCATAACTGGCTATGAGCGAGTGGTAGTAGTCCGTCATTTAAAAAAGGAAACCGAAATTAGGACTGCGAATATAAATATTCGTATAACAATACAGCAAATAAACTGTATAAACAAACCATAAACAAAACAGCTCTCACTTACTCATCCGGATAAGTTGGTCCTCACTTTCTTGATTCCAGATGGCCATGTCATTAAGAAAATATTTGCTCATGTAAGTAAGATGAATTTGTAAAAATAGAACGTCGTTTGTTCTCTTTCACCCCATTTCACTATTCTTCTCATGCACTGATTTGCTGACTCCGGCCAATCAGAGTGATTTGTCTCACCGACAGCCCAATGGCTATTCAAAATCCCCAATCAGCCAAAAAAACACAGACGGTATGGTGTCTGTCAGGAGTTAGTCAGCAGCAATAAAACACACGAGACAAGAGTAGCGGACTTCCTCCATCTCCTCTACACGCAGTTCAAAATAGTAGTCACAACATAATTCACTCATGAACACAACAGACGGGCTCGGACAGACAGCTAAAACTGAGCTCTACAACGGCCTGCTGTTGGCTGATGGTCGACTTGGTGCGTCTCTTATTGGAAATGGGGCCTGGAGGTGAGGTGAGGGTCTACCGTACATCACTGGCCTGGTGATAAAGGTGCTTACATTCAGAGATTGGATTAAGAGCAGAGTGCCCCCTAAAAGAGAGTGCAGTTTATTGAACCCCTTATCTTAAGTGATAATGTTACCATGAAGAGCAGTATAATAGCAGCAAAGTGGACTGCAGCCATTTAAAAGATATAGGTCTGAGGCAGAGAGAGAGATGATAGCCTGTAAGTGTGTACGGTCCACACATTATGCACCCAAGCCCGGAGGACTACTGGGTTTTATGAGGATGTTGAGAGAGAGAAAGGATGTAGGGTCAGAGGAAGCTCCCCATCAATGATTAAGACTTCAGTTTAAATCACGTTTCCTTGATCGAGAGTGAAAGAGAAGCCACGTCACACTGCCAACATCAAATTTAAGGCATTCAGCACCTACGCTTCCAATCTCTTCCAATCAGATTTGCGCTCTCTCCCATCTCCTGCCGCCGGTGAATGAATGATGTCTAGTGTGTTTACAAGGTCACTTTTTGTTCCTTGGTGATAAAATAAACTCTCATCCTTCACCAGAACACTAGGACTCAGAGGAACATCTAAAGACATGGAAGTACTTGACAAACCAATCTTTTTTTTACTGTTGTACTACTCCCATGCGTTAATTACTCCTACTTGTATTATTCACGTGTATGACACTTTGGAGGTAATTAATATACTGATATTTATTTTTTTCTGAAATATGACCACCATTATACCTTTTTATTTCGCCATTTCTTGCATGAGTATGAATACTGTGGAAAATATGTGATAGTAATATTCAATCTTAATACAAAAAAAAAAAGCCTGAGAGACTGTATAAACAGGGCTTGACATTAACACCCGTCAAACATGTGGGTGGATCTCAGGAGTGGTGTGCAACGCAGTCACTCCTATTAGCCACTTGAATTCTATATAATATGTAAATTTTGTAAACTGCAGTCTTTTAAAAGCATCTTAAATAATAAAACTATAGTGTCTTAAATAAACTAAGTGAAATATCTGAATCGCATTCATTTTCCTTCCTATACTCACTTGTTTTATTTGCTCTGGATGAAAAATGTTGCTTGTGTTTGGTAAAATTTAGTAAAACAGTAAAATTTACACAAGATAATCACAAAATTCCGCCGAGTATTCACATAAATAGTCTACTTTGTTTTAAGTGAAAGGCACCGGTTGAGACAGAAAACACATGTGAAACAGTATACAACCCCAAATTCACAAAATGACATTTCAGGTCACTGATATTGAGAATTTGTATAGACTTTATTTAAGGAAAGAAGTACTTTCATAACACAAGGCTAGTCTATCTCTAATGTTTTGATGGACTGTCTGCCTGTAGTATATTAGAAGGTCAATAACATCTCGGGTTTCATCAATGGACGAAGCAAATGTCAATGCTTTGTGATGCAACACATTAGTCCACCTAGTCAAGCATTTCACCCTTCCTCTTCGAAATTCCATCTTTAAATCTAAGGTCACTCCTATTTATCGCTTTATTATATAAAGTGCTTGACATAGAATATACATTGATACTTAATTATAAGTTCCAAACGCATAAATGGCATATAAAAAAAAACCATAGCGCCTTAGACATGTCCAACCACCATGTGCTTCTCTATTATGTTGTGTTAAACGAATTTGGCTCTCAGGGAGAATATACTATACATACACAGATGAAGACACACACTCTTGAAGTGCTAGAGAGCACATTGAAGTGTCAGAGACAAAAGCGACTTTCAGGCCTTTTGCCTTCTGCGTTTGAAGGTTGCCAAACAAGTGACTTTCATCTTGTAAACCAGCAGACAAGGCCAACAAAGGCAGGGAACACTTCTAGCATCTTGCGTGTGGGATGAGAGGGGGAAAGAGAAGGAAAACGAATGAGAGAGACGGACAAAATTATGGGGTCTTTTCATGCCCGAGCCCTTTATGGTGTCCTCAGTGAAAAATGGCATCTACTTCACAGTCCTTTCCATCACCTCTGTCTCGCTCATCATTCTGCCTCCGCTGAGGTGAAAATGGAAAAACCGACTCCATCAAACGGCTCGGGTGCAATTAAGGGGGCAAGAGAACTGGCCATGCGCAGGGCATGGGCGGCACCCTGATGCTCCTCAGCTCTAATGAGAGGTGATGATGAATAGAAAATATGAGCAAACCGAGCCTCAATTCTCTCAACTGAGAAAGTAAAGCACTCAGAGTTTGAAAAATGTATTCCTTGTGATTTGATGTCTTGGCCTAGCTGTTATTGCAATGCGGGCGGCATGAGTTTGAGTGATGATTGCATCATTTCCTGTCCTCCCTCTGCTGTACCAGTCAATAAAAAGTGAGAAAAGGGTGTTTTTATCTGATGTGATGTCTTTTTTGGGACACGCAACAATTTCACTTGGTTTTCAATGCCTCGCCCATTGATGAAAAATCATGCTCCATTGAACTGGATATTAAACATCAAGTATGTTCATATCGGATTCGATTTTGTTACATCAAGTAGAAATACTTCAGTTTCAACAGACCAATCATCTGAAATCCTGAATTGATAATCCTTTTGGTTATAATCAAGTGAACATCCTTAAACCAGAGGAAAGGAAGAACAACAGTTTCGGATTTAGCTTTTGAAAGACGTAGGTTTGCGGAGGGATGAGGCAACAAAGAGACGGTAGTAGGCAAGAGGAAAACACAGAGAGAACGAGAGATGGACTGGTATCTATGGCTGGTGGAATTCTCTGAGCTGAATTAATGATGTGGCAACAGAAGAGTCAGGCCCTGTGGAGACCTGAACCAGATTTCAACCTGAGCTCCCTAGAGGTGGGAGCCACTCAGCACGACAGAGGAATGGGCCACGGCGTCATAAACTAGCCCTGAGCGGGGCCGCCGGGACCCTTTTCATCACCGCGCTTGCTCTGGTGCTCCCCTGCTCCAAAATTATGTAGGACATGGATGGGGACAGAACAGAGAGTGTGTGTGTTTGGGTAGCCGGCATTTATCTTAGCTAAAGGTGACTCCGTTCCAAAGCCTAGTCGTTATAGGCAGCATCCTGACTGGATTAGAACCTTAAAGGAATAGTTCACCAAAACATTTAAATTCTGTCAACATTTACCTACCCTAGAGTTGCTCCAAACCTTTATGTGTTTCTTTCTTCTGCTGAACACAAACAAAGATATTTTGAACAATGTTTTTAATTGAACAGTTTATGGGACCCCAATTTTTTCATACTATGGGTGTCAATGGGACTCACCAACTGTTTGCTGTACGCAAATATTGGGTCAATAATCTGTTCCAAAACCTAGCGAGTTGCTTAGCTGGTAACCAGCCCAGCCTCATCCCAATGCGTCATATAGGTGACACTTTTGACATTGCGTCTACAGCCGACACAATATGAGATGCAGATATATATGGGCCAGATGGCGCCTCCTAGTGGTCTACCCCAGACCCATAACTGAAGCATGTTATATTGACGCTAAAGGGTGCCATGTGTGTCGGATTTCGACGCCCTAGGATGAGAATGTGTTGTGCTAACAAGACAGCTCCCTTCTAAGAGTCAAACCTCATAAGTGATTGAGAGTCATCTCACAATTAGTTTTGCTTTAGTGTAACAGAGTCCAGCTAGTAGTTGCTGTGCAAGTAAACCTCACTCCTCTGATCTCAGTAAGCGCTCTATGGACAGACGCTAGAGGCTGGAGTCTTTAGCTTCCTTGTTAGACTCACATGCCGGAGACCGGGGTTCGAGTAGGACTTACATTGGTGGGGAGGGTTACATTGGTGCCGTGACCCGGATGAGAGTGAGGTTTACGGGGGTGAGTGTAACGGAGGCCAGCTAGTAGTTGCTGTGCAAGTAAACCTCACTCCTCTGATCTAAATAGGCGCTCTCGTGACAGACGTTAGAGGCTTAGAGGTCTTGACAGACCCAGGTTCGAGGCCCATCTCGGAGCAGGTCGAGTAGGACCCGTAAATAAAGCTAATAACTTCCAATCCACTCTCATGAGAACTATCTTACAAGGTGGAGTTTCTATATGAGTTCATACAATGTGATTTGTGTGGAAACATATGATAAAAAGTAAGAATGAAAGCTCAATCCCTAAAGCCTAACCGTCAGCTAGTACAAGAACATATAATGAGATTTTTCAAATACTAGCTACCATTCATAGCAACACGAGTGAACCAACTTAGGAATTATACAGTCTTTGGTTCCAGCCACCATATTTTTATTAGTATTACTATTATAACTGAGAAGAATGCAGTTTGGGATTGAAACATACAAGTGAGCTGAAAGAAGGAATATAATTATTCTGCCAACTTTTTATTCCACATAAGATATGCACCTAGTGCAACATGCAGTCTAGGTAGACAGCTCACCTCGCAACAGAGGCAGCATATTCCATTACTCTAAAAAAAAGTTCTCATAAATTAGTACAATAGACCGCAGTGAGACACAGACTCTGGGAAGACAAAGCTGAAATGATTGGGGGAAAGAAATGAACAAGATGAAAAAGTCAGGGAGGGGGGGTAGCATTGGGGAAGTGAGCGACAAAAAGATGGGGTGTTGGAGAGTCTGCAAATTAGCCACTTTGTGCAAGGAAAATGCATTTTTGTCCCCGACAATGCTTATAATGAAAATGGCGGAAAAATCAGTCCACATATCTCATCCCCTGCTTTCCTCTGCAAACATCCCTCGTTCAGAGGAAGGCACGCTCCACTAGTATGACTGCGGCTGAAGAAAGCCTCCGAGCATATGTCATTAAAATGCTTAGACAAGTGGAAGAGAGCAGGGGAGATGGCAGTGAAAGGGAGGGCAGAAGACATTACGTCGGTGAGGGGCTGTCAGACAGAATCAGTCTCCAGACCTCCTGCAGTATTTACAGGTCAGAAGAGGAGAGGGACCCCCACATGTGCAACACAAGCTTATCCCAAGATGAGAGAGAAAGACGGATAGAACTGGGGAGGACAGGGAAAGAGGTTGGCCACTGACAGGTGTGAGTATTGTTGTCTCTAATTGAATGAGAGACGGGCTACGGGTCAGAGATACACCTGTCGCTCCCTGCCAGTGTCGAAGGGTCAAGCACTTTAGCTGTGAACGGCGGACAATTAGGCGCAAATAATTGTTCACCTAAACGCAATGACTAAAGGGTCTCCAGGGGTCTGTTTTAATATTTAATGACCTTACATTTACTGCAGCACAGCTGTGTGTAATTGAACCCATTGTGTTCCACTGGAACGACAGATCGTGGATCCAGCGGGACGAAATGAAGGCACAATGAAAAGGATATTTTAAGGACATATTCACGTTTTCAAAAACAATATCAGCTCACTTGACAGAAAACGTTATTGTCTGTAGCTCTTGTTGTTTCTCCTGCAATTCCTTTGTAAAACATAAAAGTAGACACCAATGAGAGAGTTGTTGGCATACAGTAAGACAGCCCGGTCTCAAAAATAAAGGTCCTCTTCCGGCTAAATATAATGTATCAAATGTTATAGCATGAACAAAATCAGAAAATAGGCAGACATATGCAAAACGGTTCCAGCTAGTACAGTTCAATATTTTTATCGTTGAAGAGTTTGATGAAAAATGTTGAGATCACTGACTTTTGACTGCAGACCGTATCTTGGCAAATCCAAGCACAGTTTGAGATGTAGAGTTGCATGTAAGATTACTGACTTCTTTATCCCTTTTTTTTCCTCAGGAGTCTTTTGTCTGGGAAAAACAAGTGATTATTTGTGATTTTACTAGAGTCACGACAGAAAAAAAGGGCAATAATGTGTCATGTGATTGTACTTTAGTTGTAGGCTGCTGTGTTAAGCCTTTCACATGACTTGCGTCAAGATTGTGCGCTAAAAAACAAGCATCACGAGTGTTTTGACCTCAACAGTAAAAGTTCAGATAGCATCATTTGGTAGCATGAAAACAAGAAGTGTACACAGTAAACGGGCGAAAGCACGTATTTGAGCTTTAGGCGAGTGCTTTGATGCATCACAGAGAGAAAAACAGGACTCGCTGGGTGGGTTTACGAAACTTTTCTGTCTTTGGACGCTCCTTTTGAATTTCAATTACTTGAAATAATCCAGGCTGTATAACAACCAACTCTCTGTTCTCCACAGCAAAGAACCTCAAGGTGCTTTAAAAGACATTAATGTGAGAAATGATGGTGGAACGATTAAAGATATTCCCAATAAATCTCTACTTAATGAAACATTTCTTATATTTGCATTGAAAAATTGAGAGGATCGTAGAGGAAGGGGTGAGAAAAGAAAGAGTGATGGAGCAGAAGCAGAAACAGGGTTTGTACACGTTGAAGTGTGTATGACAAGGCTTTCTGCGGAAACATAACACGAGGAAAGGTGCCACTGTGAGTTTGTCACGGACAGCGTAAACTTGCGGAGTGAGGGAGAAAAGAAAAGAGGGAGAGGGAGAGAAAGAGAGAGAGATTTTCCCGGGGCTCTGAGACACTGTCATTCTGATTAAGTCACGCAGAGCAGAAAAGGAGAGCTGGGAAATCAAATCAGTGCAACACCGCAGAACGCATGTGGCGAAACATGGAAAAAACAACCACGGAAAGGGAGATAAAAGGATGAAACCAACACCACAGAGTCAGTACACAGATACTGTATAGACAGGAGTTCTTGCCGAGGTCTCTGTAGATTGCCGTTGTTTTGCCCTATACCCTGACTTTCACCTTCAGCTGTCAACCGCCTGTCTGACAACTTTCAAAACTTAAAGACTGAGAAAATCATCCGCGTGCCACTTCCTAGAAATTAAATGGTGGATAAAGCTCTACTGGATCTCCTTGCACATTTCTGGTTGCAACATGAAGTAACTAAATGTATATATGATACAAAGTATATATCTTAAGGGATGTAAATTACTCAATTCAGACTGATGTAAATCTGAAATGTACATTTTACAGATTTAATTTTTTCCTGGCATAAAAGCCAATATCTGCTGTGTGAGAAAACGAAATGTTTCCAAAATTTGCAACCACATTCACATCAAACCGAATGATGAAAATATTCCAAACCGATCTCGCGGCAATTCGTACGAATTTTACGAGGTGGCTAATTTGTGACAATTCGTACGACCTCACTCGTACGAATTAGTACGATTTTTGTTAAATCTTACATATTTTACGAGTTGGTCAATTCGTATGAATTTGTATAAATGACGTACCCCTGACCCCGCACCTAAACCTACCCATCACGTGGGTTTAGACAAATAATATGAATTTGTACGAGTGAGGTCGTATGAATTTGTACGAATTTGCCACTTTTTAATCACTCGTACAAATTCTTACGATTTTTGTTAAATCGTACATATTTTACGAGTTGGCCAATTCGTATGAATTTGTACGAATGATGTACCCCTGACCCCGCCCCTAAACCTAACCATCACGTGGGTTTAGACAAATCGTACGAATTCGTACGAGTGAGGTCGTATGAATTAGTACGAATTAGCCTCTTTTTAATCACTCGTACGAATCCGTACGAATTGGTTGTGAGTTAGCGTTTACTTTACTTTGTAAATTGACTTTGTATTAAGTTAACAGTGCATTGTTACATATTAGAGTACCCCGTTCTAGTCAGCCCCAATTTTGGCATGTGATGCATTCATGACATACCCAAAATAAAAAAAGGTTTCTGCTCATAAGTCATTTTGAATAGACACATAAAACACATACAGTATATTTATAAAGCCAACCCTTGAAAGTTTCCAATTCAAGACTCAAAATTAAGCAGACTGTTATAAATATTGATATATAAATCATGTGTGGGGTGGGTTGCTAATCATGTGTCTTTGTCTTACAACGTTTTGTGTTTAAAATGTGTAATAAGTTAATATTAACATCTTTAGTTCAAACTCAAGCCATAATATATGCATGGACCCAAAATCCCAGCTCTAGTCAAGTAGTCTTGACAGGGCTTGTGAGGGTGCTAATGGCCTCAAGCAAAGATCAAAAACTCTTTCAAATCTTGGACTCGCGGATCCGAGCTGCAATGCTTTGTGATCGCTTCAGGTAATGTCGCAGATTACGTAGGGACGGTTGTTGTAGAACATTGATCCTTTCTGAAGAACAGTAACACTTTGAAAAATTCTTTGAGGCAGACACACACAGCGAGCATTCAAATTGAGCTGTTTTAAGTTGAACTCGTGCGACTTTGATGGTGAATATTTCCTCCGGCTTCTGACGTTAACACGATACATTTAGATCAGAACAGACACGTCTTTTGTCTTTATGCCGTATTCTTTGTGTGAGACAAGAGGCAGTAATGGATAAATATTTAATAAAAGAGCTGCACACGCAAACAAACTGAAAAATATAATAAATAACCCGTTGTTCTCCTCTGTAGGGACAAACGTTGTTCTTGTCTCTTTATTGGACAAGAAGATATGGGATGAAGAAGCTTCCCACAGGAAAGAAACCTCTCAAATCAGATCTATTTAATGTCTCGATTGTTTCTCACAGACAGCGATGAGATTACATGGAGAGTTAAAAGATGCTCCTGCTTTTCAGATTTCTCTCACGAAAAAAAAAAAAAAAACACCTTATGCTCGTCTCTCTCAAGAGTTTCAGAGAAAGTTCTTACAGTTTCTCTTTTTTTTCACACACCAAAGAGAGATACATGTATTTTTTGCCTCTTCATTGAACAAAACGGAAACATCTCACTTTTTTTTCCCCTTTCTTTAAATGTCTCAGTTGTTTCTCCTAATTAGCAAATTAGCAACGAGATTAACCCTCTGGGGACCAAAGTGTATTTGGGGTCCTTGGGATGTTTTGACATGCACTGACTTTTTTCAGTTATTTATAAACTTGTTAATAGCAAAAGTGTAAATTCACTCTATATAGCACAGATGGGGCTACCATAATATGTGAGCAACATGTATGTATTTTTAAGAGAATAATGTTTATTATTATTTATTATTTATATGGAAACCAAATGAGATGTTTGCTGAACTTTTCAACTTCTGAGATTTTTCATTATCTCAGAAATCTCATTCGTCTTTTAAAGAGTTTCAGAGAAACCCTCGTCAATGTCTCAAACTGTGCTCAGGTTTTTATAGACACCAAAGAGAGACATTTATGCTCTATCTTTTATTGAAGTTGTCTGCAGATTTTTCTCCTGAGGGAAAAGTCTCTCATATGTTTCAAATGAGGCCTCAGCTGTGACCTCCCATATTGCATGTTAACAAATATGAAGCCATTTGTGTTTATTTGCACAAAAATAGCTCTACAATGGACAAATATTCTGAGCTATGGAAGAGCAAAACTTGAGATTCGCTTTGGGTGAAAATAATGCTTTCACGTCGGTTCAGAGTCCTGGTGTACTTATGATAAGTAATGACCCACTGGACAAATCTACTGGCAGAGAGAATGAGTGGGAGCTATAAAATCAATATGGAATTTAAACGTATATTTTATATCTCATCTGGAATGCACACACACACACTCTACAAACCAAGAAATGACTGTTAAACTCCTTCCTTCAGTCAGGTATAGTCTTCAGGGCCAGAGAAATCACCACTTTCTGTATTCTTTCTTAAGGCCTTCCATGACAACCTCCTCATCATAACCCTCGAACAAAATGCTTCTGATGGCTTGTAACTAGCAGTGAGCATCAAGCCTAATGCCAAAGTCAGGGTCAGAGAAAATACCTAGAGGCTGGATATCTGTTTCACAGTGACCAGAGATGGCGCTTGGTAGTTGAAACAAGGTCGGTGACATCTAAATGTGTTTGTTTGTGTTGTCCGTGTTGAAGAGGGATCCAGCAGTCAACAAGAGGGTCACCGGAGGACACGAGGAGATGGCCACCTCTGTGATAGTCTAGCTTATAACAGGTCGCCTTGTGAATAAACAACATACTCTAGTGCTGTAAACTAACCAACAAGGGACCAATTATAAGGATTCGACTGCTTTAAAAGACCGTTCCTGAATTGTTTTAGTCGGATGTATCATACTGTGATAACTGGCTAAATATTATTGAAACAAGGGGTATTTTTTTTCAATTGTTCTGAATGCCGGAGTAAATGTAAAAATCATGCAACCGTGTTCACTGACAATGATTCATTTTACGTGCCATATGTTTGATGACTAAGGCTCATCTTTGTTTATTACTGCCCTTGGATAGTTATCAGGCGCATTACTCAGATGCTTGACTGGAAACTTCAGGCTTTAGTTGAAAGAACATCTTTTTTCTTCTTCTTCTGAGGAATTCGAAACATTTTTAATGCATTCACTTGATAAAAATTCCCCATTTGTCTCCCTTGGTATGAGGTGAAAGAAGTATGAAAACACTGTAGCCTTCGTTAGGGAACAGTACATATGCTATAAAAGGTATATAGCCTTGTCATACCAGTGGACAAATAGAGTTACTAAAGTGAAAAACATTAATAATCTAATTAAATCAACCCATATGATAAAAAGTACACTTTAGCATTCTTAAGTACAAAAAGTATGCTTATTACAGAAATAATAATTATGCCAGAAAATTTCAAGTATGAACTGAATGTAACATGTCCAATAGCATGCAATTTACAATTAAATGTTATATTAAATACAGAGCGCTATAATGCCACAAAGGTTCCTACGGAGAGGATTAGGGCCAAGCAATAATTAAGACATTATAATGTGAAATGAATCTTGTTAAATTTCGAGAAAGGAAGTCGAAATACAATATTGAGAATAAACTCATTAAATATCGAGAATAAAGTTGTTGTTTTTCGAAAAAAAAAAAATCTTAAAATTTCGAGAAAAAGGTTAAAATACAATCTTGAGAATAAACTCATTAATTTTCGAGAATAAAGTCGTTGTGTTTCGAGAAAAATAAAACTTGAAATACAATCTTGAGAATAAACTAATCAATTTTCGAGAATAAAGTTCGAAAAAATCGTGAGAATAAACTCATTCTTTTTTTTTAAATTTCTCAAGATTGTATTTCGACTTTGATTTTTTTCTCGAAACACGACTTTATTCTCGATATTTAATGAGTTTATCCCCCAAAACAAACAAACAAAACGTACATTTAAGTCACCATTATGGTGATCAGTGTTTGTTTTCGATTTGTTTTAAAAAGGAAGGTTTTCTCCTTCAGTGATTCTGCTTGTTAACATCAGGTATCTTCAATGTTAGCAATTTAAAATAAAGAGTTATTTGATGTCTTTTTGGCGTAAACTTTACTCATTTTAAATGGTTAACTTAAGGAATAATTTCATTAATTATTACAAAACATATGTTGTCAACTCTCATCATTTCCAGAAGCAAAATGCCTGCCGTTCTCCATTATTCTGTTCCCCAATCACAACGTAACATCCAATCTTTCTGTCCCGCTATGTTGAATATTTCAGCTTTATAGATTTATCACAAAAGCCCATCCCTGCCAGGGACAGGTTATAATCCCATTTTATCACAAGCACACAGACAAACTCGTACAAGCACACACTACTGTGAAAGTTGCGGCTCCTGTAAGGAGATACCTGTCAAGACGACGGTCCACACATCAATCAAACAAGTGTCACTGCAACTGTCCAGCGCTTGAATCTCGAGATCAGAGGAGCCAAGCATAGCCGGGCCTGAGTATGGAGCTAAGTTAGAGCTTGTTTGTGGTCTGTCATTCTGTGTCAGACAGTGGAAAAATCTATTTACTTTCCACCTGTCATGGTTTTCAAACTGAGGGACTGTACAGCGTGTCGGTAAACAATGTGTCCAACATGTCAGAATGTGTTTATGTGGTATTCATCACTCACTACACAAAATCGATGTTTCCTGTCAGCAGGGATAAAATATTGACTCGCTCATATTTTGCGTTAATTAACCAGTTTAAATAAGCACGAGTATCATCTTATACGATATGTGTATAAGATGTGATTAACATTTCCAGTCACATTTGGTGATAGTGTTCACAGGCAACCTTTGCCACTTCTTTCTAGTGATCTTTAGGGATCATTTCTGGCGATCATTAAGTAAACAGCATTCACTGATGAGTTTCGAGATTCTGTTGATGGCACCGTCTGACCTGTACTTGTCCATTAGCCATCTGCTGTGTGTCTGGAAGTTAGATAGAAACAGGAAGAAATTATTACCAATTTGAACACGTTATTTTCAAAGGTGTCTACCGTATAGCTTTAAAATTAACCTCACACAGCTTTTAAAAAGAGATTAACACAACCCATATATAGAAAGGACAGAGAGCAGATTAGCCTTGTTTTAACAGCGTCCTGTGGGAGGATTCAGTGCACATTAACATCACCAGCATTTCAGTATAGTACACTACCGGTCAATTCGTTTAGAATATTTGTTTATGTTTTTAAAGGAATGCTCACCAAGGCTGATAATATTGTGATCTTAAAGGAGTAGTTCGCTTAAAAAAAAAAAAAAAAATACTGATAATTTTCTCACCCCCATGTCATCCAAGATGTCCATTTCTTTCTTTCTTCAGTCGAAAAGAAATTAAGGTTTTTGATTAAAACATTCCAGAATTTTTCTCCATATAATGGACTTCAATGGACGAATCATATTTCGATTAATTTGGTTCATTCAACGAACGAAATGAACGAATTGACTCGGAAAAAAACATTTGTTCATTTTAATGTCATTTTGAGTCACAAACGTGCAACAGAGCAAGGCAACCATTTGAGCTTATAAACTTATATTATTTTTTATTTTTTTAAATGAGCGATCGTTTTGATTGAAAAGACCCTTATTCCTCCTCTGGAATCGTTTAAAGCCCTTTTTACACTGAAACTTTCTTTTGGACCTTTATAAGTCCATTATATGGGGAAAAATCCTGGAATGTTTTCATTAAAAACCTTTTTATTTATTCATTTTTTTTTTATTATTTCTTTTCGACTGAAGAAAGAAGGACATGGACATATTGGATGACATGAGGGTGAGTAAATTATCAAAAAATAAAAAAATAAAAAATGCAATCCCGACAAAATGAGGGGAGATTACTTATCTATATAAAAATCAAACCATTGGTATTCCCTCAAATTCTATAGAATTAATAGGAAATCATTTGATTTTACTGAGAAAACATTACCTAAAGAGTCAGCGTTTTTATTTCTGAACTCTATTTGTGCATTCTTGTACATCCTAAAGTGTTAGTGTAAGCTTTGTTTTGGCCACAGGAGCTGTAAAGATGGCGGTAACTGAAAGGAGGGGTACTGAGGATGAGAGGGGTACTGAGGATGAGAGAAACTGCTTTCCTCTTTATTACAAAATTCTACAAGTTGAATCTACTAGGCCTTTTAGATGCCATTTTAGATGTCTGTTTGATTACTCTGGGTATTTTTTTTTCTTGTTTTCAGCAGAAAGAAAATTAAACCAGGATGCAATATTAAAGGTCATAACTGATTCAGCAAGATAATGTTACACTGCTGTCAAGATATTCTGCCTTACATTAAAGCCCTTCAACCTTCTGAAAAGAAATAAGCATTGATTGGAATTTTGTTCAAGGTGTTGATCCAGGAACACATTGTACTTGGTGGTTAGATGTGCTGGGGAATTCACAGTGGAAGTATTTCATTCAATCCAGGCGATAGAGCAGCCTATAACTGCTGGTCTAGGATCAGTTTGGTGGCATTGTTTGACCTTGTTTTGGAGTCCAATATTGTTTGTGACAGACTCATTCATTAGCTCTTGACAAGACCAGACCAACGTCTAGGTGTCCTGTATTTTTTCCTAAATTGTACTATTATATGGGTAGAGAGAGTATTACAAGTATAAAAGGACATGACCTTTGGCTAATGTGACAATGACTTAATGTAAGTCTAGATAAAGAATAAAAAGCCGGACATAACTAGGTGATGAATTTGCAGAGGCTGGAAAGGTGATAAAATAGAGGGAAAGAGAGAGAGATAACAAGATGGCCGAACGCAATGGTTGCTGGCTGGGTTGCAGGGCGGATTGGAGTTTGATTCAGTGTCCAAAATGAACACGCCATCCCGGGGAAATGAAACAGGATGACGAAGATCAGTGACAATGCAGCAGGATAATCACGCTCAAATCACAGCCATCTGCTCTCAATCTCCCGTGCCATCCATGCGCAAGACAACCGTCAATCCCATAATCCCTACAATCTGTGGCAGGCCGTCATAATCCATACACCAACCATTACTGAAGAGCACCCCCCAACACTACCACCACCTATCAAGCACTTAACCCAAATCCCCCTTTATCCAGCCCTCCAGAACCTCAAAGACTGTTATCCCATTACTTTTGACACCCCTCGCAGGGTGTATCTGAAAGGCATATCGTCCCATGTTGATTAGATTGGATGTGGGATCAGAAACCCAATTCAGGAATGTTGTTAGTTAATTATCTGTAATCTATTGTAAAGTTCAGTATATGACACCTTGGGATGAGAACGGGCTGAAATACCACCAGTGTCCTTGGAGTAGGCTCGTGCAGGTTTTCAACTTATTTATAGTAAAAATATGACCAAATGTTCGATTCAGTGAGTCACGCACTGAGTAATTCCAGCCCGTTCTCATCCCAAGGCGTCATATACTGACGCTTTTGCCAATGCGTGTCAATATGAGACGCAGATATGTATGGGGCAGAAGGCGCCTCCTAGTGGTTTAACCCTATCCCTACCCCAGACCTAAACCTACCCATAACCGAAGCGCGTTATATTAACGCTAAAGGGTGCCATGTTGGATGTCTACGGATTGGCAAAAGCGTCAGTATATGATGTCTTGGGATGAGAATGCATTGGTAATTATCATCGTGATCAATTCAGGCTCAAAGTGCCTCGCAGCTCCAGTGTCCAAATTCGTTCGACTTCAAATGGCACGTCAATAACTCAGTTTAGTTTGATTCCCTAAAGTCATAATTCCTAAATGCATGTGGAAGTCAGTCGTTTCAAATTGCGACACGCAATATCTAATTTAGTCGCATAGGGTTTCTCTCAGGGATCCTTTCTGCTAGTGCTGTTGCTTTGGATTGGATGGGAGATCAGAATAAGAGAAATGCTCCAAGACACCAGTCTGATGAATCCAATCAGCGAACAAGACCCCCAACTTATTATTAACCAGAGCCTACTGTGGGATGTTGTGACCGAGGGTAAGGTCAATGACCGATCTCCTCGACTACTCCCAGCTTACAAAATAAACCACTAAAACCTGAGAAAATGGAAGAGAGAGAGAAAGAAAAAGCAATTTTCTTTGGCTCTACTCTAGCAGAGAGGTTTGAGGCAGAAGCCTGGAGAATGATTTCAAGGACAACAAAACAATTTTGCCTTCACCTTTGCCTTTGGTCCTTTGGAATCTTAGCATCTGAATTCACTGTTGTTTGGTTCTTGTTTGTTTGTCTTTTTGATGTCTCAGCCATACAATACAAGACTTTTCGCACTCGGCACCGGATGAATAGTGTCAGACCCTTCCCTTTCAAAATGGCATGTTTTAAGTGAACACTCTCATGCCATCTCTTCACAGTTAGATCTCTTTGTTGTTTCTCCTGGGACCTGGAGGCAGTTTGATGGCCTGGCGGGCAGCTCGAGGCCAGGGCTCTGGAGTTTTGCATGTGTGAGAGGCTCTTAGGGAATGCTTTGTTTACATAGTTAATTTGTTCACTGAAGCAGTCGGATTGGTTTTGACAGTTTATTGCAAAATATAGCCATTCTTCCCTGCGACCCATTCAATCTAGAACAGCTCACTAGAATGGCCATTATTAGACCCTGATTTATTAAAGGCTTGTGTGTTTAAAAATGTGCAAAGACACATAGTACAATTACCTTATAAAATCTCCTTTAAATATGTGTGTGTCCAACCTATTTGCATGTGCAATAGTTCTTAGTAAATCACGCATGATAAACCCTTGCACAAGCAAATTAGTACCCTTTATTTGTGAGCGTAGTAAATCAGGGCCTTAGTTTAATGCTTGCTTCTTTTACCCAGTCACCATGCTGGGTCTAAGGGAGCTTGATTGTTCAAGCTTTTAACACCTAACTGATGTAAAAGTATTGATTTTTTTTTTCTTTTTCTGAAGCTTGTTACATCATGAGTGTCCTAGTTTACTTTGAATGTTTGTTTAATGTCATCAGTGATTCATACGACATATATTATTCATGATGTCGGTTTGACGGTTGACATATAATAGTTTGATGTATTCTTATCAAGAACGCTAATGCTCATTAATTGTGTTAGTTGGAAGTAAGTTTAAAGGAACGATTGCAAAACTTTTTCCGAAGAAAGGATTCTTTCACTAAAGTGATCTTGATCCTGTCCTTGACTCGTAATATACTAGAGGAATGCTGTTCATCATTTCTTCTTGTCTTTTTCAGTATGGACTGTTGGACGGAATAAATCTATGTATTCTGGGTAATTGTTCTCAGAGGGTTTAAAAGCTGTGAGAAAAAAAAAAGAATTACAATGCCTCCTCCTCATTCAGGGCAAAACAAAATTGAAGATGATGTCCTTTAAGCTCTTGTAAAGAACTCGTCCTTTCCTGACAAAGCAGCGAGAGAGAAACCATTCTTTTCATCGACCTCATGTATGACGGAGAAGTGAAAGAGACTGGAGCCTATGTTTTTAACAGAAGTAGCCCAGGAGGTTTGAACTTAAGTGGGATTAAGGGAATGAGCCATATTTGTTTACGGATGTCCCGATTCTCCTATTGTATGCTTAGAGTGTTTGTCTTGGAGAGAGAAGAAAGCATTAATGCTCTTAGACGAAGCTCATAATGACATTTATTTATGTTTTGACACAACACTTAATTCCTCACGTTGCATACCTTCATGCTGAAGTTTCAAGAGTCGAATCCACATATACACTTAGCAAAACTTCAACAACAACAAAAAAAAAAAAAAAACTATTGCTGATAATTTACTCACCCCCATGTCATCCAAGATGTCCATGTCTTTCTTTCTTCAGTCGAAAAAAAAATTAAGGTTTTTGATGAAAACATTCCAGGATTTTCTCCATATAATGGACTTTATGGTCCAAATGAGAGTTTCAGTGCAGCTTCAAATGGCTTTAAACGACAACAGACGATGAATAAGGGTCTTACCCAAAATGAACGCAACTTTTTCGAGTCATTTCGTTCGTTGAATGTACCAAATGACTTGAAAAAAGATTTGTTCATTTTGATGAACGAGGTTGAACAGGAGAGTCACAAACGCGCATCACAGAACAGAGCAAGGCGAGCATTTGTGCTTATAAAACTTAAAATTTTTAATTTATTTTTGAAATAACCGATCGTTTCGCTAGATAAGACCCTTATTCATCATCTGGTGTCATTTAAAGCCCTTTGAAGCTGCACTGAAACTCTCATTTGGACCTTGAACCGTTTGGACCCCATTGAAGTCCATTATATGGAGAAAAAAACTTAATTTCTTTTCGACTGAAGAAAGAAAGACTTGAACATCTTGAATGACATGGGGTGAGGAAATTATCAGCAAAAAAAAAAAAAAAAAAAAAAAATTGAACTACTTTTTTAATCATGTAATTATGTTTTTCTTCCCAAAACTGTTTTTGCTTACTACAGGCATTTTAGGGCTGCCAAAGTATGTCTTAAAACATATAACACACTGCTAAATGTTCAATATTTGTAATTTATTTCATTCATTTTTGTCAGTTTTGTTTTCCTTTTCATTTACGCTAATGCTAATAACACTGACTGCAGCGGAGCTGTGAAATGAAAAGCTGAGGGGAGATAAACAACAAATGACACCCAAACGACCTTAATATAACAATACGAGATTAAACAGACACTGCGCTAATCAACTAAATGTCCGAATGACTATAAACAGCGCGGCTCTTTGACACCGATCTGAAAAACAGATCAACAACAGCGAGTTGTTATTTGACATCTCCCTTCCAGGGTTTGATGTGGCCAGATGCTGTGCACCTCTTAAACCAATCCACCGATCTGAGCTGGATGAAAGGATCAGACCCACTTAACTGCTATATGTAAAAGATGGCAGAGCCCCAGCCTGCATTTTTGGCCTGGATTTACTGGTGTAGTTA
Source organism: Pimephales promelas (assembly GCF_016745375.1). The sequence continues at coordinate 2,672,711 of NW_024121499.1, forward strand.
TAGCCAGCCGCATGATTATGTGTGGCTTTTTTTTTATGATAAGCAGCTTGGGCTCCACAAATGGGAAGAGAGGATGAACGTAAGTGCTAACGTCCCTCTGATAAATGTATTATTTTATTTTCTACTGCCTCTGGCTAATGCAGAGGCTATAATGCTTTTTAGTAAGCCCTGCTGGAGAGAACGAGAGGCTTTGAGTGTGAATGGAGAGCGGGTTTGGAACCGCTGACTTTCAGTCGCTCACTAATCAGATGGCAGACATGCATCTTCAGAGAGGAGACAACATCGTCTTGATGGCAGGGGTAAAGAAGGCTAAATCTGCATGAATCCTTGAGTAGTGAGATTTCAGACCAGTTTTATGTGAGAGACCTTATGCGTATCAAAGGAAAAATGACTGATGCAGCACTTTAGAAGCAAGCTGACGGTGGCAAACTCTAATTCTGCCAATAAATGTACACAAGCGAGGGAGTGAGAAGGTTTACGGCTCTTTCTTCAGAGAGCGGCTTAATGGACACTAAAAGTGATGGCATGCGTCAGTAGACCCAGAATGCTCTTGTGCGAATCATCTCATACTCTGCAATTAGCTAAAACACGTTTTCCGTCTACTTTTGTTGGACATTTTCCCTGCTTTGATCCAAAGATCTTAAAATATTCAATTTAGATGCTGACCGAGAAGCTTTTGAAAAAGATGCCATTTCAAACAATCTTTGAAAAATAATTCCCAGTCATTTTCTGGGGGGCTTGTCTGTAATCGTAAATCAGAGATTATGCAGAAATGAATACTCCGATACTGTGCTACATCCCTGAAAAGACCATCAAAGGAACATCGCGGATGAGATTACACCGTAAATACCCCCAAGGTAACGTCCTGAAATGACAGGGCAGGCCGCGTCGCTCAACGGATGTGTCCGTGTGATGTAGGAGGGAAGAAGTGGCATCTGTTTAAGTGACTGTCATCACTGAGTGAAGAGAACGAATGAATTCACAGTAGGAAATGGGATTGCGGTGATAGTAATAACACTTGACAGATACTGGAGCGAGACAGCATACTTATCTCAGTATTATGAGAAAAGGAGTCATTTTCAAAGATTTGAGTGCAGATTTGGAGTGTGTGTTGTGTGTTCCCGGTATGTGATTGGAATAGCACTGTAGTTTTATGTAACGAAACATCTGACCCTACACTACTCTCAATGCTAATGGGCGTTTGAGACCTAAGAGCTATCGGCTAACTCTGGTTTCTCAGGCCGGCTGATAAACTCCAAATGTCCGCCACTAATCTACAATTTCCCTTCGTTTTATTATCTCTAACACGCAGAGGCAGATTTTATCAGTTTTAAGAGCTTTGCTGAGGTTTTTAGAGCAGGGTAAAAAGATCATCCATTCTTTGTATAAAATTCTTTGGTGGATAAAGGGTGTTATACGTGGAAAATCTGGCTATTAAAACCATTGTTGTTGGAGCCACGGTCTAGTGGCTAACAAGTTTGGTTGACACATCTTTCCGAATCTGAATTAACATTTTAAGAAATTAATCAAAAATATTTATAATTATGTGCCAGTGTTACTACCATGGAACACAAAAGGAGATGTTTTGAACAATGTTCACGCTGTTCTTTGCCATAGAATGAAAGTGAAAGGCGACCAGTGAATGTCCCCATACCATTTTCCAAATCTTATAGGAACTGAATGTAAATTAAGTTACAAATCATTTACCTCTGCATGACATCTTATATAGTCTATGGTATGAACACACCTTTTTAGTGATCTATCCCTTTAGCATTGTTGTTTCATCTTCTCAAGACACTTTGTTACTGTTTTGTGGCCTGTCATTTCAGATGCAATTTGCATTAGGCTCATTCTGCTCCCTCTTTTGTCTCTTTCTGGGGGTCTGGGACCGCCATTAGAGGCAGCGTCAGCCTCATCAGAGAGGAGTGCGTTGGCGAGATGTATAATCTAGCCTCCTTGCACATTGCATGTGCCTCATTAGTGAGTGGGTGGACCCTTTGATTACATATTACAGTTAATTATCATTCAATTAAACAAGGTCAACAGGCTTGATAACCTGTTCATCAGCCTCTCAGGGAATTGTGTTTTAAGGTGTTCGTCAGAGCCAAAACAGGAAACGTGCTCGGCAGATCTGTGTGCTTCAGGCTGTTGGAGCAACTACAATGCAGCAAAGACATCTCATACCCGTGTCTTCATTAGAGTAGTCGAGTTGTCTGACATGCCGTGTTCATGAAGCTATACTTTGAAAATGTAGTTTGGCAAGCTACTCATAAATACAAGTAGTTTAAAAAAAAGTGCAAAATGTCTCCTTCATTAGTGGGACCAAATGGAATTGCGATGTTTGTTTGAACGAGGTAAGACATCACTGGCTTTATTAGATTTTTTGGGTTTTAAAACAACTGTCGAACAGAATTTCCCAAAACAATAGGTTGTTCGACGTTGTGAATGACACCTTGGGATGAGAATGTGTTGCATATACTGACGCTTTTGACAATGCGTATACATCCAATATACATCAATATAACACTCTTCGGTTATGGGTAGGTTTAGGTCTGGGGTAGGGTTGGGGTTAGACCACTAGGAGGCGCCTTCTGGCCCATATATATCTGTGTCTCATACTGTATTGACGTTGTGCGTTGGATGTATACGCATCGGCAAATGTGTCAGTATATGACGCCTTGGGATGAGAACAGGCTGCATACACAGATAGGTCTGTGCAGCGCCACATCAAGACGAACAAACCTATTGTTTTTGGTAATTCTGTTGGATATGAGTAAATAAACTTATTTTTTTTAAATAAATAAACTTAATTTTACAATAAAAAACGAATAAAAAACAAAACAAAAATATAAATCGCATTTGAAAAAAAGGAAAACAGCTATATTTTACTTTATAAAATGCATGGAATAAACATTTAATTATTTAAATGTATTTGATCGGTGAATTGATTTTTTCCTAATAATTCATTTACATGAACTGAATGAACCAGTTTACTACAATTTACCAAATGTCCCAAGACTACATATGAGAGAGCGGAAATAGCATGTATGTTTCTTGCCTAAACTCACTCTACTGTACAGCTGTGGGTTTAATAAACTGCGATATGTGATAGTTTATACAATGATTGCAATGCTCCATTCTGTCCTGTTAGTAAAAGAAGCTTGTTTTTGAAAAAGCTAAATTATTTTAAAAATACTATCACGTAGCTTAACTATCAATGTAGTTAATTTAGCAGTTCTAGTTAGGTTGTCTGTTCCTCACTAGTCTACGTTTGCTCGCCATTGAAGACTGAACAGTGCAGGACATTACATTCGCTGCATATCTGTTTACAAAATCCTAATGATGAGAGAAATGACTTGGTAAATAACAAAGACATCCAGCAGATTGGCTTTCAGGGGATACTCTCCCCTGTTCTCCCGTGTAACTGCCGCTCTCAATTAAGACACCGATTGTTTTCACTGGATTTAGACGCATGATTAGTCAGCCTATCGGTGAATGAAAAGAAGGGTGTGTGTGTGTGTGTGGGAGTGGAAACTGGTTTGAAACTGGAAGCTAATGGAGGTCAAGTTAAAGGAGTCTCTAATGTGTTTCTTTTGTAATCTTATCCAGTACCTCCACTAAGCGTACAAACACACACCGCTATCACAGTGTATTTTTGCAGACATTATTTATCTGGGTCAGTACCTTGGCTCTTATAAGTAGCTTTCAAGTCACCCTAAAATTGCAGACAAATCATGAGGTTCACTCTAGCCCCTTTTCCCACAACAGATTGCCGGCTCTGAGAGCTGAAGCTCAATCTGAAAACATTAAGATGCAGTTCTGGCCAGAAAATATTGGCTTCAGACTGATCTCGAATCAGGGAGGATTACGTCAGAGGTAAATAGGGAAAACTAGTACATAAGATTGTATGTGTGAATTGATTGCTATGAAGCTAGTTCAAGATTCCTCAAAAATGTCAATTCAAATTTGTAAGACTAAGATCATGATTTGCCATATTTATTTAGGACCAGGTTTTGTAGCCACAAAGTCAGTTACATGTGCACCATCACAAGTCTGCACTTTTTAGATCCAAGATCCAGTTGAGTTTCGGCACGAAAGAGCAGCACCACTTCTAGGAAAAGGGCAACTGGCAGCTGACTGAAATGCACATAGTATTTTCCTAAAAGCAGAGTGTATATCAAAGATAGTACCAGAGGATGGACAAATGGATCCGTTCCCACAATTTTTTTCTTCACATGATGTGCTCCATCTAACCTCTCTCTCTCCCAGACAGGAAACATTGTTGAACCTGGAGTCTACAAAATGTATGAACAGTCTCACCGCCTCAGCCCTGAGTTTGGTATTCTGATGGTTTGGCAGGTGAACAGTAATTGGACTGTAATGAACAGTCTTGTGCTGCCTAATGGGATATTGTTCTGCTTCACCTGCTAAACATTCAAAAAGAATATCATAAGAGCCATGCCTATGTTATTCGGCATACAATACTTGGAGGAATAGATTCACAGTTTTCCTCTCTTTTCTCATACAGAGCTCTCTACCAATCTGCCAGACAACTGATGAAAGAGGTCTCTCTCTCTCTCTCTCTCTCTCTCCCTCTCTCTCTGCAAAGATTAAATAGAGGCACTCAGCATGAAATTAGGAATCGATTATTGCAAGTCCTATGTGCTTGGTTAACCTCCTTCAACACTGTGTGTGTGTAATTCTTTAAGGGCGCAAACATTGCGCCCCAGGTTACCCATTAATCCCTTTAAATCCGTGCAGGTGACACCTCTGTTTAAAGATTTACCGTGATTGTAGCGGAGACCCCAAAGACTTTGTGAGCTCAAGAACTGACATAGGTGAAACTGTTCTCCTTTTTAAATCAACTTTAAGGGTGTCTGTTCTCTCTCTTCACATAAGTGACTATGAGCTCCGAAAGATAAATGAAAGACGACGACAGGAGAATCTCCAATGACCCTGACTGGATCATCAGAAGAGATCTCTTTAAAGTCTATTGTTTCTCCTGGAGCGATAGTAGAGTTTAACTTTGGTCTGGTCCAACATGAGAGGTTCAGGTATGTTTATTTGGGCCGGAGCTAAGTTCTCCAGGAGGGTGGTCCTTCCGAAGCTAAATAATTGGCATTGAATTAGATACCGTTGTCCTAGAAAAGGGCTATTCGATTCCCTTGCGGACCACAACCCGGAGAAATGAGATTCAACCCTAATCAAAGGCTAAATCATAAATCGCCCCTGGCCTATACCCTTATTTAGAGCATTATTTGAGGGAGCAGACATGAGTAGTGGTGTCCGAAACCATAGTGGACATTGTCGAGTACACTTATTCTATTCCACATTGCACTGCAATAATGATTGTACAGCTTATGTATGTTTAACGGCTGTCTGAATTTGCTTTAATTGAGGGTATAGGGGGCGATTTCTGATTCAGTCAAAAGCATCAGAACCAAATCAAGGTCTTTAGGATTACTTCATTATTACAGATAGGTGTATTTGATTAGACAAATCTGAGATGCCCAAACAAATTGTTTAGCTCAATTGACTATGTTTACATGCAGTTAATTTTCGGGTTATGGTCGGGTTAAGGTCACTATTCAGGTTTCTGAAACATTAGGAATAACCCGTTTACATGTGTGAGCAGAGAAAGTTTCTCATGTATACATGGAATTGCAATATCCCGATGTAAACGGCGATGCGCGGTTAGCGTCTAGATGTACGGACAACCTTAAGACGCAATATGCGTCATTTCTGATTCTTCTTCCTGTATCCAGAGGCAACAACAGCAGCAGCACGCGGATAATGAATAGTTCGGGGCATATAGCGATCTAAATGTATGCTGTGCTGAGTCTCGCCTGGTCTCGCCATGTTTACTTCCGCGGATTTTTGTATGCGCCGAGAAGTTTCTCTACTCAAAAGACCAAAAGTTCTTGCGAATAGAACATGCGCAGAACACAAATCACTATGGCGATATGCCAATACGCATTTACATGACCAAAAATTCGGTTTAGAAAAGGTATGAGCATATGAGCATATTCGGGTTTTTGCCGGTGTTTGCATGGCCGTTCGCAACCGGGTTATTGTTAATACCGGGTTATTGGCTGCATATACAGACTGTCAAAATGTAAATAGTTTTTATCCAATGAAACTTAAGCAAAAGTGTATGTATTTTACGGCTGGCAAACTATTAATTTCTTTTTTTGATTGAAAAAAGTTTTTTGAATGCCTCCGTACAGTGCATTTGAGGAATCCATGTTTTACGACTTTGTGTGTTCCCTGCCTCATATGTTTCTATTTTTATATCTCTCAGGATTTTTCAAAGAAACATGATACTTAGGTTAAACACAACTGAGAAGTCTTCCATTTAGTCTCTTGTGATATGAAAGAGTAACCTCTTTACAATAAATCCCTCCAGTTAGAGTTCAGACGAATACCAGTACACACTACAGTCTCACAGTGAGCAGGTTACTTAATCCGGATGCTGTTCCCCTAATCAGTGTTAACAAAGTGTGGAAAAGCTGTATGAAAAGCCCATCTTAGGCGTCGCGGTAATCTACTGAAGGCGGTAACAGCATGCAAGCTTTAAGTATGTCACAATCAAATAAGAGTTACAGACTCATCTTGGTTCAGGATGTAAGTGGTGTATGCGATACCTCAACCTGCATCTGCCAGTTTTCCCATTTCTAATGTAGCAGGGCAGCGCATGCTCTTAACACGTCAAGCTATTTCCAACTTCAAAGCAATTGCTCAGGCTTCAGACACAACATTGTGTGGCACGAAGCCAATATACTTTGCAATAAGTGGAGTCTTTGAAGTGACCCTGAGGAAAGAGGGGGAAAGCTGTAACGAATAAAGAAAGAAGAGAGAATGGAATGGGTTTCAGGGAGGTTCGGTGTGGACAAGCCTCTTGAAAAGGAATTTCATCCCTCTTTGGAAAAGAAGTGCTTTAATGAACAGCATGTAAAGGAAATAAAGCCTGTGCACGTGTGTGTGTGTGTGTTTCAAGGTCCTTGAATCAGCCTCAGCAAGGAGTCTTGGGGAATAAAGGCTGAAGTACAGATCCTGGAAGAGTTCAGAATAGGTTATAAGCCAAAACAGCTCAGCAAAGCCACCATTTGGGGGTGCTGATAATCAGCTTACGGCCTTTATTAAAAAAAAAAAAAAGACAGAGGGGTTACATCTGATTACAGACAAGAGGTGGCTGACATGTGGGGTGGGGTGTCGCTATGGGGTGTGAGGTTTATTGTGGAGTGTATACTCTGAGGTGCTGGCAAACAGGATTAGACCTTCACATTTCCTTGTTAACTATCAGTTCATGTCTTTCTACTCTTGACAATGCCAACCCAAGGTGATAACCTCTAGTGTGGAAAGATTTCAGAATATTGTAACCATTTCTAAAAAGAGTAAACCTCAAACCATCACCATTGTACTCTTGGTCAGGAATCGTAACTCCATATTTCATGAAGGGTATCTGTCTGGTAACCTGATATGACAATGTTGTGCACAGTTTAGTTTAGGTTTTAGTTGACTTCTAACTAGTCTATCTAGTCTAACAGTTGCTGTTAGACTAGATTAAACCAGCTAAGACTAGCAAACTACGGTAGGCTGTTTAAAGTCCTCACTGTACAAAAATCATACTGTAACTATACGGTTGGTTACTGTTTTTGAGTTAGAGTATATAGCTGTTAAATTAAATAGCTATATGCTGTTAATTTAGCTGTTAATTTCAAAAACAGTAACATACTATATTTTTACGGTAGGATGCTGTCAAACACAGCTGCCAGTAGTTTACCGTTTTGTTTTACAGGATTATTTTTACAGTGCCGATTTAGTCAATAATCTCCGTCAAGTTGCATACAAATATATCACGAAACCCATCTCCAAGCAAATCTCACACGATGACTCTCCCATCTCCACGCCAGCTTCAGTGAGACAGCTCTACTCAGTTTCCTCCCAGGCAACTTTCGCTCGTTATTTATGGCGAAGGGAAGACCAATCAGACGTGTGTTACGTAAAACTTCATCGTGAGCTATCTTACAGTCTCACTCTCTTTTTTTATCATGCGATCACACTCTCTTTTCTCTCCCTCTCACAGTCTTTCACCATCTTGTCCAGCTCGCGAGTTGTATCGGAAGGCCCTGCGGTCTCTTTCTTTCTCTCGCTAAGAATGGAATGGCCACCCTTTTTTTCCTGTTCTTTCCTTGATAGAATAATTCCTCCCGTGCACGGCCGTGATATTTGTCAGCTGAAAGGCTGCAGCGGATTCTGTCTGTCAGTTACTGTGACAGCAGCGCATGCTTATTTGCCCTGCTATTTTGAGCAATGATTGACAGCCGGACAGGCTTGACATTCTCAGGCGTGCGGCGGAGCCTGTTATTATGTGAACATTAACATTCTGATAAACACATGGTCCACCATTGAAAAAATAATTACACACCATCATTCTTCTGTCTCAGAGCGGTAAGAATATGCACGGACGTCTGTGTTTGGGGTGGATTTCTATGCGTGGAAGTACTTTTTTGTTGGCGTTTTATTGCAGCCCCGCGATTCTTGGTTAGCCAAGAGGCTGAGCATTTGCACTTTTTTTCCTTCCATATGGATTTATGCGGTTAAGCATATCTGCAAGTGTGATCGCATTTGTACAAAAGCAGCTGATAATAACTCTATGAGATCAATTTGTACATAATTTAAAGGACTGTAATGCTGCCTTAGTATGACTGATAACTTTAATAAAGTGAGCACCCTTTCCCAGGCTTGCTGAATGCGGTTCTATCTCAGCGGAGATCATAAACCCAGCCCACTGTTTTGCTTTTCAAAGAGAAAGAGAGGTTTTGAAAACGCACAGAGCCGGAGATATAAAACGTAGCGATGCGCAGAGGAGAAGGAAATAAAAGCGTATTCAAAACCAGGAAATACCACCGAGATAGTGAGAATGAACCAATGTGCTGGGTCCTTGGGTAAATGGATTCTCAGAGGCTTCATAAAGGTAATCTCAATGCGCACAGAATGGAGTTTAAAGGAGTCACTGAAGCCCGTACAGCTAAAATTCAATTTATAATCCTGGCACTGATATCATTTACCATTGGTGAGAATGGGCTGAATAAGTTAATGAAGTTTGGAGACTATGAGAATCACCTGCTCTGCATCTTTCCAGTCCAGAAGCTTTCTTAAGGTCAGCTGTTTGTCTTGATAAATGAAAACAGTGAATTAAGCGCTGAAGTAATGCTCATGAAAACAAATCTGTTTGGACAAAAATACCTCTTAAAATGATAGTTTACCTATAGATTTTTCATTTTTAGTATGAAAATCAGGGCTGGGTAATATTGATTTCTCGATATTAATCGATTCTCATTTTTATGAACCGATATCGATTTTTGAATCTCAAGAATCGATTAGTAATTCTGTTTCATTTGAATGAATGGGATATTGTATCGTGGCTGCGCGCATCCAAAAAATCGCAATAATCTTTGTCCTTTGTTACTATTGATATGAAACAAAGTCTCAATTTTCAAATTACGTCCATTTTCTTTAGAAATTCAAAAACATGAATAGTGTTTTGTCGCTGTGGCGTGAGATCGCTCAAGAGAAGCAGCAGCGCTGATCTCTCTTCCGGCTAAATAATACCAGTCACAGCGCCAAATAAACATGAATGTGCATCTGAAAGTGTGTTAAAAGATAGAGTACAACTTATCGAAATCCGTATCACGTCACATTGATTCGCTCAATCAGCGTTTCAACCGTGGAAAGACGTCAGTTAAACAGCTTGTAATCAATGTCATGTATCGTCATATTTACCTCAGAAAACCCACATAAACTCGTTAGTCAGCTAGAAAAAATAACTCTAGAGAGGAGCATTTTGCTAAATATATACACCATATTACATATGCATTATAATCTTAATGTTTTTCAATATTTAATGCATATTTGAATAAATCTGGCAAGTTTTTATGACAGCCACCATTTAAATGTTTATATTTCATATAATCTTCTTATTATAAAAATAAACAAAAGTGTAATTTAAGTGTTTGTATGGCTACAAAACAGTTCATTATTACCTTCATATTAGGCTAATGAAGCCTATTGGCTACAACTAGTCTCCCAAAGTTTACAGCTTTAGTTAAGAGATTTGATTCCCTTGAGAAAAATGGCCATGTATTGTAACTGATATCCAACATAATCGATATTGAATCGAATCGAATTGCAAGCTTGTGAAACGAAATCTAATCGAATTGTGAAATTTGTCTCAATACCCAGCCCTAATGAAAATGCTGTCATCATTTGCTCACCTTCATGTTGTTCCATACTTTCTGGAACATTAAGGAAGATACTTTGAAGAATTGGTTTGCTTGGTAATTATCTGCCCATATTTGGTATCTTGCCATTCGTCAAATATCGTCTTTTGAGTTCCACAGACGATAACAGTGTCTCCAGAGACTATTTATATAGAGATATGCCCCTTCCTCAGTCCTTAATACAACTATATAGGAAAAACCTGTAACACCAAAGATGAGGCGTTGCCAAGATGGCGGCCGAGTGGCACGACTTGCCTAAAAAGACTTTGGTGTCCCCCAGGTTTGAAAGGACATGAACGACAGTTTCCAATTTGAAAAGTATCCTCATTCTCAACTCTCATTTTTATGAGTTTGTTCTTCCAAATCAACGAATGACCTACCATCCATCAGAAAGGTGACTGACTCAAATGGCTGCGTAAATAAAACACGCTCAGCATCTTGCGATAGCGGTTTGAGCATCTGCATGCAAGAGCAGGCGCAAGACAACAGCTCCGTATCGCTCTCTATTAGCATCAATGATGTGGCAAATATCCTTCCGTCAGCAAGACTACCTGTATCTTATGGCCCTGGTGAGAGAATGAAGCTAACAAAAAGAAAGGAGAAAAAGTTGCAAGCAAAGCAAGAGGAGTCAGCTTGTAGTTAAAAAATTGGAAAAGAGTACAATGCAGTGAAATGGAACAATATTAAACCTCTGAGGAGAGGTGACTGACCGGCACTGTTTGTGTTTCAGTGTGTTTGTCATTTCTGCTGAGAGTCAGCTCTCCTCCTTCTCGCTTATATCCCCACGGTCCTCCGAAATCTCTTTCTTCATCCGTCCACCTTTCCAGGGGTATTCCATTCTTTACCTCCAGCTCCTTCATCAGCCTGACAGGCGGTACGCTGTCCTGAGGGATCGCTCACGGTGAACCGCTCTCCACAATGGCAACCATTCAGTCGTCATCAAAGGCGGACGACACCATCTACTCTATAAGTTCGTCAGAACGCAGGCTATTGTAACAAAAAGGGCTGTCACATTTAATGGATGACGCCTCGGCTGCTTACCAAGGAAGACCGGTCGCTTTTAGCACCTTTCTTTCGCAACGAGTGTTCAATTATTTAATCTTACCACGGCCTTCAGACACACGTTAGTCTTGTTCCTTTTGCCCGCCTTCTGAAATGGCCATGTCTCTTTAAATACTCAAAACACAAGCCGAGCTGTCACCCCTGCTTTTGCTTTTGAGATTTGGACTGGATTCAGACCCCGAGAGCTCGGTGTGTGTCAGCTAAAAGCCGTCGTTGATGTTCCCTGTGTGTGTGCTTTCTTCACAGCCTCGCTCTCAGGGCAGTAAAAGCAGAGTGAGGGAGGAAAGAAGAGAGATTGTCCGCTGTTTGTTGATGAGTGCTGTGGGAGACGATGATGGTGTTTGGAGGGACTGGTAATTGACAAAATGAAGCTCAAGCTGATTTAATTAGAGAGAGTGAGAAAGAGAGAGAGCTAGAGAAAGAAAGAGATGGAGCTTAAAAAGAGCAGGAGAGTGAGGCGGATGGGATACATGCTGGCAGAAGCTAAAACCAAGCCAAAGGTAATTAATCAGTAGGAACTGTCCCCAAATGGGGCTGAATCCCTTAGTAATGCATTTTCGGTGTTTAACAGTTAGTAATTGATTCGTAGCCTTTGAATCGTGCAGGTCCCACGAGTACAAGCACCTCTAGGAGGAGCATCGGTGTCATGAGATAATCATCATTTTGAATCGGATTCAAAGAGTGCATGTGCCTGTTTAGATGTGAAGATAAAGCCCCTGAGGGCAATTAAAAGCTTGGAGCACTTCTATCTACAATCTTTTATTTGTTTGTCGTACTTTATCCAAGCAGAATGTTGTTTATAAGGGAAGCATTTCTAATCTACACGGCTAAAGATTCTGGAAATATAGATTCAAGATCGTTGGCAAAGGGGTGTGAGGTTTCCTTGAGCCAAACCTGGCTGGGTTCTTGACTCTGACCTGGATTATTGGGCTGGCAGAGAGATAGACCGACTCTGTCTGCCAAAAGGCTGTCTGTGTGCTTATATATAGCTCGCTCCTTTGTCCGTCTGCCCCAAAATTGCCCACGACGGGCCTCCCCCGGGCCCACTCTTCATCGCCCATTTTCTCACAGGTCGGCTGGTGACCTTTCCGAGGCGTCCACCCCGCGTGTCCTTTCGGAGGTGTCGAATTCTGACCTTTCTGGGCCTTTTAGCCGCAGCAGGTAATCAATTAGTGCCCAGCCAGATTATCAGAGCGAAAGGTGAATGCTTGCGAGCCAGAGGTCCTGCAAATGTTTCCACTTTAATGATTAGCTCCCACTCGGATATCCTCACCAAGGCGAAAGAGGACGACTATGATACTCGGGAACTATGAGGAGAGTGTGTCCTTGAATTTTAAAGGATTAACTCATTTAGAAATTAAAATGTTCTCATCATTATCTTCCGAACCCCATATGTGGAGCACAACAGAACATTTTTTAGCAGAATATCCAAGCTGCTCTTCTATATAAAACAAAAGTGAACGCGGTCTTGCTCCCAACATGACAAAAAATAAATAAATAAATAAAACAAACATAAAAGTTGTCCATATAGTTGATGGTTTGCCAGTGGATCATTTTATATGATTTTTATATTTTAAAAATCTGAAGCGCAAGTAACTTTGTGGCGCTGATGCTATTTTACCGGTGGATATTTCAGCCACAAGTTTAAAAGGGGTTGGTCTGAAATAGCTTTACGTGAAACGTGAAATAAAACATACATGTTGCATGGCGGATTGTTATAATGGCGGGTTTACCAGGCGCACGCCAGGAGCGGTTCACAGCCGAGGAGACCGACGTTACAGTCAGGGCAGTGAAAGACAGAGAAGTGATGTTGTATGGGAGGTGGGAGATTTTTTTTTTTTTTTTTACTGGTTCTTGACGGACAAACTAATTTATCGGATGTCACTATATACCAGTTCATTCTCATCCCAAGACGTCATATACTGACGCTTTTGACATTTCGCCTAAATCCAACGCACATGGCACCCTTTAGCGTCAATATGAGACGCAGATATATATGGGACAGAAGGCGCCTCCTAGTGGTCTAACCCTAACCCTACCCCAGACCTAAACCTACCCATAACCGAACAAAGCTCTGTACGTGATATATTGATGCTAAAGGGTGCCATGTGCGTTGGATTTAGATGAAATTTCAAAGGCGTCACTATATGACGCCCTAGAATGGGAATGCATTGTTTTTTTCTGGTCAGTGGCGCAATTGTTCAAGTTAATTTCCTAGTTTATCGACGTGTGTCTTTGGAGGGAAAAGTCCACTCTGTGCAGGTGCAAAATAGGAACGATACATGCGTCAGTGTACAAAGTAATTTGCGCCGGGTGCAAGATAGGGCCCAGTGTGTGAAATGAACATTTTCACTGCCTGCTGAAAAATGCATGAAAAATGCGCTGATGGCAGATTTCGAACCACATGCTTCTCAGGGGGTCTTGTACCAGCAGCGAAAGTAACATCGAGAGGAATGCGAATGGAAACAGGTATTATAGATTCACTTGGCTTGAAGATAACTGGTAGTGTCTACGCTGCTGTTTTGCATTGGCTGTAACATTTCATTTTCTCCTTTTCAGTCTGTAAGATCTCATCTCATAATTTCTAGACTGTAAGCAAACTCACAATACAAGCCTAATTCATTCTGCCAATTTAGAAAAGGTCTATTTTATTTTTAATAAAAGGCAGAGGGTTTGAAAAAGCTATTGAGCATGCGAGACAAAATGATTTTTACTTAATGTCAAGTCCCTCTTGATGAGCTTAAGTGGTAGAAAGCGAGGCAGCAAGTGAGGGATGAGGAAAAGACATGGCTTTCCATGTTGTTGTGATGAAAAACTGACCTCAGATGAAAGACATCGTGCTCTTTTCTGAGCCCAAACCTTTTAAGCGAGACACCGTCTTCCGACCCTGAGCCATTCTAATGCAGTGAGGGACAGATTTCACTCTAATTGCTGCAAATCACTTTCATTAGGGAGGTGCATGTGTGTGTGTGTGTGTTTGTGTTGTCAGAATGACTCATTCAGATGCATGTTTTGGCAGAAAAGCCATCTTCAGTTTCTATTCTTATTTTTCTAGAACACAGGGCAGGAATCGAAAGAGCAGCAGTCGACATTACGAATCCTCTGCTTCACACAGGCAGACACACACACACACACAAACAGGATAAAGCTCGACGTCTTTACAGCCACACACTGTAGCAGGTACAGACAATGACTAGAACACCTAGAACTTTGCTCCATCACATCTGTGAGCTGGATACATCCAGTCCTGGATGTTGATTGGTCAATACAACGCTTCAATCATGCTAAAATATATTTGCAAAAAATATTTGGTTATTAAAAGGTTTCAATAAAAAAAAGTTATAATATGTAATATAATATATATTATATATATTTTTTTTCATATTATAACATATCATTTTATAATAACATATAATTCACATATCCACTATATTTTCACTTAAGTGGAAAAAAAAAATATATATATATATATATGGAAAATATGATGTATGGTGCAAATATAGTGTAAATATTAATAAATAATGTCATTATATATAATATAAAAATATTATTAATATTTATTTATTAATATTTAATATAAAGTACCTATTCATAAATAGCAGGGCCTTAAGCATATTAATGTTTAAGGGTTACCTCTCTCCCCACATGGTTTAATAAACACATTCATACAAGTGCAATCAATGTTTAAACTTCATTAAAATATTCTCTGAAGGTTGATTATCCCGTTGTTCCTTGCATTATTGGTCTCCATGCAACTCTGGTAAGCAAGATTTTCGATATTTCTGCTAGTTAACTGATGTATACATGATAGAGCATTTGTCCATTATTGATTTTGCTGATAGCACACTATGCTTTGGGATGATGAAGCCAAAGAACTCATCGATACATTGATAACAGCCTTGCCGAGCAGAGCACAGAGATTCAGTTTCTATCGTCCACGCACACATTTCTTCACCACACTATTGACTAGTCTCTCCTTAAACACAGGCCTCAGAGAGTAAAGGTTTTACACTCAAACACTCACATGTACTAAAAAATATATATATTCGTTTTGCAAGGTGACCGATCTACTGCAGTGTTACTAATGCTAGCTTTTTTTTCCAACAAGTCCCGATGTAAAAAGGCAAAGTGCAACACCACTGTCTCACCAGTTAACCCTGGGTCATTCTAAACCAGGGTTAATGGAATTCCGGTTATCTTGATTCACGTTTCACATTGCTCATAATTTTGCTTATTAATCCTGGGTATGCTTCTGTTTCACACTGCACAACTCAGGGTTAGGGTACTTATTTGCATATGTGTGGTGTCAGTGTCACTGATTGGATGATGCAGGCCATATGCTTATTGCACATACGGGCTCGAATTGGTGACTGTACTGTCATGTTTATCCTGACTATAAAGGTAAGAAAAAATGGCATCTTCTTCCCTCCAGTTATTGTGTTTTCTCTCGCCGTTTGACATTTCCCTCCTCAAACACTGAAACTGCTGTATATTCAATCCGCCGTGTTTCCGTGCCTGTCGAAAGCAAATGAATATGAGGCACTACATTGGTTGTCGGTTCCCAAGCATCTAATCATAACATTCTAACAATGCAACATTTCACATTGTGCAAGTTTGGCACAGCAATGAACACAGCAGCACGGTTTCATAACCCCTGGTATAAAATGGTGCTTACCCAGGGTTAAAAGCAGGGTTTAGGGTAACACTTTATTTTACGACCCACAAACAACTGCGTAAGTAAACTGAAATTGCGGTGTATGTTTCTGTAATTCTAATGTACCTCTGTGTAGGTATAAGGAAACAACATGTTAAGTTTTGTGTAATAAAGTGGTAACAAGCAGTTATACAAGCACATTATTTATAATGTAATTATTTTAAAACTAACGGGTACCTATTCTGTTTATATATTCCTGGCAAAAATTATACGTCTGTTGTATATAAAAGTTATCATCACGTTTCTGGTAAAATATATTCTTGTGCAATTTTACAGGGTAATCTTGACATCTGTGGGTTGACTTTACATTAAAGGAGTAGTTCACTTTTGAAAAAAAAAAAAAAACATTTGCTGATAATTTACTCACCCCCATGTCATCCAAGATGTCCACGTCATTCTTTCTTCAGTCGAAAAGTAATTAAGGTTTTTGATGAAAACATTCCAGCATTCTTCTCCATATAATGGACTTCAATGGGAACAAAACGGTTCAAGGTCCAAAAGACACTTTCAGTGCAAACTGCAAACTGTTCAAAGGGCTTTAAACGCTTCCAGACGTTGAATAAGGGTCTTATCAAGCGAAACGATCGCTCATTTAATAAATAAATAACAAAGTTTAAGTTTTATAAGCAAAAGTTTTTTTTCAAAAGTGAACTACTCCTTGAAGTAATCAAAGTTTTCTTTTTTTTTTTATCATACTGTGCTTACATACAGCCAATTATATATATATATATATATATATATATATATGAAGAGTTCAGATGCAAAAGCCTCTAAATGCCATTTGAAATTTTCTTCTTTAATGATGATTTAATTTCACTTCAATAACAATTAATATGTAATTATCATTGCCATTTAAGTGAAATTACTGAACTTAAATATACAAGTTTGATAAAAATCATCATTAACGAAGAAAATTTCAAATGGCATTTAGAGGCTTTTGCATCTGAACTCTTCATATATATATATATATATATATATATGTTTAATTTTCCAACCCACAGATGTAAAACTTACCCTGTGAATTGCACAAGAACATATTTAGCCAGAAATATGATAACTTTTACCGGGTTTGGAATGATGATAACCCGGGGTTAAATGTAACGTGAAAAGAACGTTTTTTTTTTTTTAGCTTTATAATTAGACAAACTCAGAATAGTATCTCTCTTACTTTGAAACTTCAAAGTTACAGTAGGCTACACAGATTGTAGTCGATGCAGAATTTTGTGTTGTATAATTATATACAGCACATAATATATACACAATTAATAGCAAAATGTGCCGTTCATCACTTTGCCTTTAACAAAGTTAACCTTTTTCATTTTTATTTTAAAATGTAGCTTTTGTCATAAAAAATATTTTCGAACTTATAACTTACATTTCGAATTTATAGTCAAGCTACATTCTTTTTTTTTAATATAGAAATAGCTATGCTTTCACAATTTAAAGGGATAGTTCACTTTGAAATTAATTTTCGATATGTTTTAGCTTACCTCAAGGGCATCCAAGATGTAGGTGTGTTTGTTTTCGCAGCATTTTCAATTTTGACATTTTTCGGTCAAACCGTTCTTGTCTGTCAGTCATATAATGCAGGTTTAGGGGGTCCACCTCAAAGAGCATGCACAGAGAAGTCCAAATTAAACATGATTTAATGACTCATGAATGTAAGTACACATTGATGTCCTAAGATACAAAACAAGCGGTTTGTGTGTGAAAACTAACAGTATTTATATAGTTTTTACCTCTTGTTAACAGCCGTCGAACTGATCTGAATCAAATGTCCAACTGAACCGGACTGAACCGTCTCCAGACGTTACGCCGGAAGTGCTCACGCATTGTTTACACGGAGATTTCGGAAGTTTTACCTTTCACTAAACATATTTAGATATACAGGAAATCGCAATGGAAGATGATTTCGATATATCTAAATATATTTAGTGAAAGGTAAACTTATTCATTGTCTGGAATCGTTTAAAGCCCTTTGAACAGTTTGCAGTTTGCACTTAAACTGTCTTTTGGAACTTCATTTCTTTTCAACTGAAGAAAGAATGACATGGACATCTTGGATGACATGGGGACGCGTAAATTATCAGAAAAAGTTTTTTGAAAAGTGAACTACTCCTATAAGTAATTAAGTAATAAAAGCCAATGAATACTTTTTTTTTTTTATCATACCGTGCTTACGTACAGCCAATTAAACGTATATATATATATATATATATATATATATACGTTTAATTGGCTGTACGTAAGCACGGTTTTTTTGAAAAGTGAACTACTATATATATATATATATATATATATATATATATATATATATATATATATAGTAGTTCACTTTTCAAAAAAACTTTTGCTGATAATATATACGTTTAATTTTCCAACCCACAGATGTCAAAATTACACTGTGAATTGCACAAGAACATATTTAGCCAGAAATATGATGATAACTTTTACCGGGTTTGGAATGATGATAACCCAGGGTTAAACGTAACGTGAAAAGACCTTTTTTTTTTAAGCTTTATAATTAGACAAACTCAGAATACAGATATACAGCACATAACATATACATAATTATTAGCGAAATGTGCCGTTCATCACTTTGATTTGAACAAAGTTAACCTATGTAGTTAATTATAAATTACGAGAAGCTTGTATCTTTACTAACGGCAGTTTCAGAGAGGTGACAGAAGTTTAGTGGGGCTTGTTTTTCTCCTCGTGTCTATAGTTAGCATCCCCCTCTTTCCGTTTTTTTTTCTTCTTTCTTAAGTGTGTGCTCGTTCTCACTCCATCACAGTGATGAATCTGCCTGGATTCTCAAGGAGACCACGTCCACCTTCACAGGCGCATGCAGATAGATTTCCTGCGGCGGGCTGTTTGTGTTTTTTAGGGTGATGTGGTCTGACAGGTTGATTAAAGCAGGTTAGAGGATCCACTGCTGCCGTCACTCAAAGCCTTGACATTTCTGTGACGGAGGGGTCAGGAACAGAGGGTTCGGATATTGTACCAAATACAAGTATGCATACTCATTAATTGAAAAATGCAAATAGTTAGGTTTACAGAGTCAAAGCGTTTTATTGTTGTTTGTCTTTAAAGTGGCCTTGAAAGAAAATGTTTTCATGCATTGCATTTTTGATTTTTTTTTCCTCCAAAACCACAAAACCACACCATTGATCAATGACTAACTTTCCTCAGACTATCAAATTAATGCTTAAAATGATGTCTAGACGTCTTCATTTGACATGTTTTTACTGAGATAAATGTCAACAGGTCATAGCTCGTGATTGGGAAGCAAAATGTTTTAATAACTCATACTGCAGAGTTCAGCTAAAAGGCAACTTTGCTCATGCTTTCAATTAGCCAACAACCTGAAGTAATCCACTCTGTGAAAACAAGATTTCAGCTTTTGTTGCGTTGGGGCTGAGAAACGAATTTGTTGTCGATTACAAAAGTCTGATGTACTGCTCTTGTAGCGGTTGACCTTGGGTGTAATGATTGTCTCTCTTCGACCACTTTCAACCACAACCGTGCCGTACAGATCCATACTCGCACCGCCAAGGAGGCTAAAATACCGAGTTTGTGTGTACGCCTGCAGTCTCTCAAAGTCCAAAAGGTGAAATAAAGTCTCTGGATCTATGGTGAAAGTCATTCCCTCCCTCCCTTTCTCTCTATTTTTTTTTTTTTTTTTTTTTTCTCGGTTTGCACCATATCTCAAATGCAGCACATTGTCACTCCATTTGGAAAGAATGGTTTCGAATGCAGCTTTATTATTAAGGAGGTGGCATCTGGTCTGATAATGAAGGTTTATTTCTTTTCACACCCGCAACCCCATCTTCCTGCATGACCAAATGAATTGTGCTGGTATGACTGCAGCCCAAGATACAAACCATGGCTTTAAAATCCTCAATATAACTTTAAAAGAATGAGTCCAATTAAAAGTGACAAGCCAGCCTACTTTATAGTCTGCGATGGCCTGTTTATGAGTAAAGTTAATCCAAGCATAATAAAGCGGCTGCACAAGATCCATAAAACACAACAATTGGTCTACTAAGGCCATGTGCAAACTGCAATGTTTTGGGAGTGATAACTGAATTCATTTGCACAAGTGAATACTCTATCATTCCACATTTACAATGGAGCAGGTGCTC
Organism: Pimephales promelas; assembly: GCF_016745375.1. The sequence continues at coordinate 2,692,915 of NW_024121499.1, forward strand.
TTACTAGACCTCAACAATATGTTTGGTATCTCACAGCAAACAGTTTACCCTTCAGAATGAATAGCTAATTTTACCCCGTAAAATGTTTATGTCAAAAACGACTGAAAACCCAGCCCCTTCTCATTTCAAGGCGTCATATACTGACGCTTTTGACAATGCGTATACATCCGACGCACATGGCACCCTTTAGCGTCAATATGAGACGCAGATATATATGGGCCAGAAGGCGCCTCCTAGTGGTCTAACCATAACTGAAGCGTCCCAGATAGCAAACTGACATTGAATCAACGTGGAAACATGACATCGAAACAACGTTGATCTGACATTGTTTTGCTCATCGAATTAACGCTGAACCAACGTCAGACGCGTCATTCTTTCAAAACTAACGGAAAATCAACTTGAAATCAACGTTGTTTCAACGTTATGAAAGCAAACCAATTTTCGATTTTCATTTAGCTTTGAAGAATGTCGCGTCTGACGTTGGTTCAACGTTAATTCGATGAGCAAAATCAACGTTGTTTCGATGTCATGAGAGACGCCGTTTCCACGTTGATTCAATGTCAGTTTGCTGTCTGGGGTGTTATATTGACGCTAAAGGATGCCATGTGCATTGGATGTATACGCATTGGCAAAAGCGTCACTATATGATGTCCTAGGATGAGAATGTGTTGGAAAAGCCACTGCGTTTGCTGTTAAAGGTGTTTCCACCAGACTCAACCAGCGAGATTACCTTAATTAATTATTCCGAATTGTGATTGTCAATTTCTTCAGAATCGTGCAACTCTATGCCCTATTAATAAAACGCCGCACATTGGATGTAATTTATATCATACATTTACTTAAAACATCTTCACCACAAATGCTGAGCATATTAAAACACTTGAAATTGTATGACATAAATTAGGCTACATACTGTAAGTATCAATCAGACAGACGCGTTGGTGGTGGTCAAATTATCCACGGCGTTAAACAAGTTTAATTCATCTCACCACTTAACTTCAAATGCCAAAAATATAAAGTTTCAAAAGTTTGCAAACATAGATGAAAGTGGTGCGCAGGATTCGTCTTGGGCTTTTTAACTTTACAGACCAGGTTTCCAAACCAGCTAGTAGGCGAATAAGCTTGTGTTTTCAACAGGGTTCTAAAGTCTATGGAGATATTTCAAGTGTGTGGGCTTTTGTCAGATCCTTCAGGCAAGTAAGCTTCATATTCTGGTGTACATCCTTGCGAGTGCATGCGAGGTTAATATGAGGAAGACCTCACGTCAGACCGTAGCTATCATTAGTGTTGCCTCTACAGAGTTTTCCATTAACATGATGCTAAAGGCCCCATCATGTTATTCTCTTCTTTAATGTCCGCTGATCATGCCCCCTTCGATGTCCAGACGAGAAGAAAATAATCCGTATTATGTTAACCCTGAGGCTAAAAAGGAGATGGTGCCTCAAAGGAGAGAAAGGGCGAAAGACAGAAAACTGAAGGAGCTGTTTGACTTGATATGTATGCTGAAGATATTAAATGCAGTAATCTCTTGGCTTTCCATGCTTTGAGATATTGGCTGTAAGTGAGCGAGTGTGAACGTGTGTGTACTGTGAAAGAGATCATAAGTATGTGGACACCCTTGTCCAAATAACAGGTTTGGCTATTCCGATGATTCCAATGAGAAATGGTAATATTACTCCATGCAAGGACATTTTTGAGAATTATTTGATCATTTTCTGTTTAATACAAAGCCCAGACCCCAACAAATTTGGGAGGAATAGCAATGCTGATTGTAAGCAAGACACCATTACTTACGCATCTGCACCTTCAGGATTCTTCATCTAGTGGAAAACCTTCCCCAGAAGAAAATATCCTGTTAGGAAGCAAAGGGCAGGATTAATCCACATGGGTTTAAACATACATGTCTAAAAAGCACATTTGTGTATGGGTGTCCACATATTGGTGTATTTAGAAGCTAGTAATGGATGGGTGAATGACAAAGTATGTCTTGTATCTATATATCTAAGTATCCATGTGTGTCCATGTCTTTCTTTCTTCAGTCGAAAAGAAATTAAGAAGTTTTTTTGATGAAAGCATTCCAGGATTTTCTCCATATAATGGACTTCATTGGGCACCAAATGGTTTAATGGTCCAAATGAGAGTTTCAGTGCAGCTTCAAAGGGCTTTAAATGACACCAGACGATGAATAAGGGTCTTATCTAGCGAAACGGTCGCTCATTTGAAAAATTAATTAAAAAGTTGAAGTTTTATAAGCACAAATGCTCGCCTTTCTCTGTTCTGTGATGTGCGTTCGTGACTCTCCTGTTCGAACTCGTTCATCAAAATGAACAAATCTTTTTTTCGAGTCATGACTCGGAGGGTCCTAGATAAGACCCTTATTCATCGTCTGGTGTCAGCTGCAAGAAAACTGTCGTTTGGACCTTGAACCGTTTGGTTCCCAATGAAGTCCATTATATGGAGACAATCCTGGAATGTTTTCATCAAAAACCTTAATTTCCTTTTGACTGAAGAAAGAAAGTCATGGACATCTTGGATGACGTGGGGGTGAGTAAATTATCAGCAAAACTTTTTTTAAAGTGAACTACTCCTTTAAGTTAGTTAATTAAAGGTAAAAAGGGCTGAGGAAAATGGATGCATCTTGAGGCGTCTATTGCACAATTACATCTCGTTGTCATTCATTTACCATATGATACCCAAAAAAAACACCAAGACATGAAAGATTTATTTGAGATATAGGCACACAGATCCCCCGCCTTATAACTTCCCCGCTCTCTAAGGGGATTTAAACTTGTATTCATATCGGTTCGTACTTGTGCAATTCTTTTTCTTTTTTTCCTGATTTCGATTTTCATGGTCTCCGCCTGAGCCGGGCCTGAACGCACAGCTCTCCGCGCTGAGGAAGGAAATCCCTGAAACTCTGTGAAGAGGAAAGAGAGAGTGGGATTAAGGCGTCCGCACTCATTTCTTTCCTCTAGCCTTAACCACACTTCTCCTGGTTGGTGCAGTGCAGCTAGGGATTGGGTAGGGTTAGGGCAGAACCGCCGCTAGATTTCCATGTATTAGTCCGGGAGAACTTTCTTTCCATTCCTCAACGACTCAGAGGAGGGGGACTTGTGGAACGAGGGAATGCTTTCCTCGCTGGCACGAGCCTCGGGTCGGCTTATCAGGGCAAACAGATGCAGAGAGCTCACGGGACCTCATCAAGTCAGCTCCGGGAGAGGCCTACCTGCTGGCACTACGCCATTACCATGCTGCATCCAACTTCCCCAGACCCTGGGACACGCAACCCAATTACCTAACTCAAAAAAAACCTACCGAGCGAAGGTTGAAATGATGCGAGGCTCCGGAGAGGTTTATTTATTAATATCCGTTTATATATTTGCTTACGTTTTTTAAAGGTGACATCGCAGAAACGTGTCAATGGTACAGTGGGAGGCGGCTCACGGTGGCTTGAGATATGAAGGGAGTTTTCTCTGTCATATACTTCTCGAAATAGCTTTGGCAGATGAAATATAAGATGGCTTGGAGTGTGAATGCCGTAGGGGATACATTATGATTAGAGGGAGAAGATCTCATGTGAATTTGGAGCCGTGAGGCTGAAAAACAGGATTTTGTGCGTTGCGGTGTGTGTTCGTGTGTACTGTACGCGTGTGTGTGTCCTTTCGAAAGTCGCCCTCTATCATTCTCTAGGAATGGGGTGCACGGAATCAAATCCGTTTCACAGGGTCTCCGGGTTGTGAGCTGCTTGTGATGGAAGATGGGAAAATTGGCTATTCCTCGACCTTTAGAAGTTCAAAGATTCCCCCGCTTATTTTGACCATCGCCTTGATATCCATTTTTAATCAGGACATCAAACGAAGGAGCTGATTATGTTTCTGATCACATTTCAAGGCAGATTTGTTTAGCGGTGGGCCAGCAGAATTGTCCCCTTTTCACACACACACTCACACACAGCACAGAAACTAATTATATTTCACCCAAAATACAGGGTTTTTTGAGTCACAGAAGAAATGTAAATTAGCTTGAATATACATAAAAATGCATTCAACCAATAAAAGCCTAACCAACTATTTCATATTAAACAAATTTGATGACATCTCCCCGCATACACTGCAGCATGAATAAAATACACAGTAGCTTATATAAGACTTATGATGTACTGTTTGCTATCTTAATGTTGTTGTTGGTGGTGGTGGTGATGTTAAGAGCTCAAATGTTTGTTAATGTTTCCTGTTTCGCCAATCATAATTAAATTTTCAGGTCTTTAGCGACCCGGATCTATATCTAACACGGATAGATTTCTACTTGTCGCGATAATATAAAAACTCTCCTGATATTTGAGTAACAATTACTGAAGAATAAAATTAAGTATATGTTGTTATTATTTGGAGCGTGGAAGGGTTCAATTTGCTCATTTCCCAATACATTCAGCATCTGGCTCATATTTGTCATCTCAAACATATTCTCATAACATATCATTTCCAACATCTTTAAAATCAATATATTGATCTCGGACAGCTTCTTCAATGGATCCACCATCAAGTGATAATGCACTAAATTTGACTGCGTTCAGTACTTGCTCTTCTACAGGTTTTGCTGATGATACTTCCTATTCTTTTGTTTTCTGCGTGCGATAACTATGAGTGAAACATCACTTCATCATAGTGTATCAGACAATACTATATATATATATATATATATATATATATATATATTAGGGCTGTCAAATGATTAATCGCGATTAATCAGGTGCACCATGTATAATTATTTATATATATATATATATATATATATATATATATACATGTATATTTAAGAAAAAAATATTATTTATACATAAAATATTTATATTTATATATAATATATATATATATAATTTTAAAAAAAATGAATGAGGAGGAAGGTAGTGAATGACGTCCCTGGTCACTAAAGACTCAATGTTTGTTTTTAAGGGTTAATTGTTTAATTGTTTAAGTTTGTGTGCATCTGTATATACCAATTATACGTGCTATCTTACACATTTACACATACATGGTGTATATTTTTGTTGCTTACAGATAATGTGTTAATCAATCATTACATTTAAATTGATGCAACCAAGTACCGTATATTAACAATAAAGTCCCGTATATAGTTAACACAGTCTCATCCCAAAAAGTCATATAACTGACGTCTTGGGACGTTTTTTGACCATACGTCAATATCCGCCTTTTTAGGGCCCCCTTAAACGTCGGTAGATGGCGATCCCGGGCCGTCATACAACTGACGCTTTACCTTTAACGTCAGTTAGGTGACGGGTTAGGTTTAGGGTTAAGTTTAGGTCTGGGGTAGAGTTAGGATCCCATAACCTCATCTACCGACGTTTAAGGGGGCCCTAAAAAGGCGAATATTGACGTATGGTCAAAAGACGTCCCAAAACGTCAGTTATATGACGTCTTGGGATGAGACCGGGTTGATATAGTATATTAAGACAGTTGGTAACAGATATGCATTATGTTGCCTTTGACTTTTGAAATAAGAGTATGTCTTTACTCTCTCTATATATATAAATAATTTCACTACAATTATGACCCGTGTTACCTGAGGTTTAAGCAACATAGCCTAGCAAAGAATAAAGTAATTGATTAAAACTGTGAGACACAGCTTTATGGAGTGCTTTATTTAATGTGCTAAGTGTGTGAAAAGAACTCTAAATACTCCAGAGTTATATTTATATGTTACTTGTGTGTATGTTTGCCTCTCTAATAGGTGCTAATTGTGCAAATGGTGGAACCTGTACTTTATAAAAAATGCTTCGCCGTTAGATGTGCAAACCTTCTTTTAATTAAACCAGAGGTATCAAGGAAATCTTTTCCCATTAAGCTGCAGAATGCAAGAAATTGGCCCATAGATTACGACATACTGATTAATGGCATTAGTGCTATTTCTGAACAGCTACATCCACGAACAACGGCACATTTGCAGGAGGCTTTTTCTCACCAAGGGCTTGTTAAAACATTTGACTCGAGGTGTGTGTAAAGAGGAGGTTTGAAGTGTGAACACATCCCGAAGCCTCCTGGATGGGAGGATGGAGGCATGACAGACGTGAAGAAGAGGATGAAGAAGAAGCAAGAACTGTTGTTGAGAAGGGTTCTGGGGAGGAGGTGTCAGATTTGATTTATTAAGTGCAGCTCTTTCTCTGACTGCTGCTAACTTGTCAGTCGCCACATAATGGATGGTACTCACACCTCACTGCGCAGTGATTGGCTTTTTTCCCTGGACATGGAGAGCAAGGTGCACCTCTCTAATCCCTATCTATTCTCTTTTTTTTTAATTAATTCATTATTCTATCACGCCGCCCCCGTTGGGTGGCGCTTGATAAAAGATCTTTGGCTCTCTGGCCTATTCTTTACTCTCTGCTGTCCATGCATCTTCCTAGTTTCATCCTCTCTTCTCCATTATTCTCCCAAATATGTTGGTTATGTTGGCTGACTATGGGACGTCAAGCCGTCGAGAAGCATCTGTCTTTTTCAATACCAACTCTATCACAAGTAACCCAGTGCATTGCCTGTTTTACTGAAATAAAACAGCAGAATTAGCTTTTTGGTGCTAAATACCTAGAGGTGGCTAAAATGTGTTGTATGACACTCAGAAATGAACCGAATGATATTGGTAATGGTGTGTCGTATACTGCTTCCAAGTAACCTAACAGTAATGCATTGGCCTGGGAGTCGGTGCACAAACGTTCACCCCCTAGAATTCCCCAAAATGAGCATTGCTCACTTTTTTTTTTCATTTCTGGTCTGCCGCTTATATTTCAAAATGGCACTTTATTTTTTAACAAGTACACCGATAATCACAATTCACAAAAAAATAACATAAAAATGAACCTTTAACACAAATTGCATGGACTAAATATAACTGTAACGATAAAAGCGTCCACATCAGTGCACAATATTGTTCTGTTTATTATAAGCGTGCTGCAGTGTTGTCTGTTTCTTTAGCGCCTGATGCATTCAGATTTTGTATTGTTCATCAGGTCATCCGAAAGTGATTCCAATGATGTTGTTTCTCTGTACCATTATCATTATAGTTGTGGTTTGGACTCTATTCTTTTCTATTCATAATAATTTTCAGAACTATATGGTTATCGTTATAGTTAATGTCCTGGTTGTGAACGGGCCTTGCTGATCAATACAGCTACGTTTTATGGCATCAGTGTCCTAGTGTTTGGTGGATCAAGGCCATTGCAACGTCAACATTTTTGTTGATGATTCCCTTGTGAAAAAGAACACTTTAGCATAAAAAAGTACTTATAATGAAATAATGTACCATATGTTCCACATATTTTTCATTATTGCAGCTCCTGTCTCCCCATTCTGGCTCAAACACACCAATTTCGATGAAGCCCCTCCTTCTAAAATATGAAATGTGCTGTGATTGGCTGTGCTTTAATAATGCGTGTTCTGAAAATGTCCGCCCCCCCCCATTACTAAAAGTTCTTGTCGAGTGTAAATATTAATGTTATTTCAAACCAATTCGAGCATGATTCAGAATGGATTGCAAGCACAGACTTTTCAAGCACGGATTGCACAGAACGTTTCAGAGTGGTATATTTTGTTCTTATACATTATAGATACAATTTTATCCACCATTTAATTGTGATATTTGACGGAAAACTGAGGTAATTCAAACATTAATCGGTTACAAAACCATGGTTAATTTTCCTAAGGAACGGCGAACCGTCTTACAAATGCAACAGAAAACAAGCTCACAGATAAACGTTGGGGTTATAATGTTCAGTGATTAAAATAATTTCGACAGTCTTTGGAAGGTGAAACAAATGAGTTTTGTAAACGTGGAAACAAACGGTGTCTGTTTGACATAACCACAATTGTCTTCTCTAATACAGCTCAGCCTCGCACCCCCCCCCCCCTTTTTTTTTTTTTTTTTTGCGTATTCCATGGGTGAATATTGTAAGATACCTAAAAATTCATTTTGTTCAAACAAGCCATTCGTTGTAGTTCTTGAACATATAAAAATCTCCCCTTGGAGTAGACTTTGAGCTTGGTAACCTTGCAAATCTTCTTTTTTTTTTTTTTATGCTCGAACAGCAACATTACACGCTAACCAAAGTGGAAAAAGTGGAAAAGCGTAATGGGACCACTTTAAAAAGCAAATTGATTGTTTCAGAATCGTGATTGCATGTACACTGCAATTAAAAGAAAATGACTAGTTCAGCTAATTGCATTTAATATAATTTTAAAAAGCTATTTTTTTTTGTAATGACAAAGTGCCCTTTTAAAACTGTGTAATAATATGAAATATAGTGAAGTGTACTCTCTTGAAGTGGATTTTTATATCTGCAAATACAATTTTGTTTTAAATATACTTTTACGATTTGAAGTACACTAAACAGCGGGCAATCTTAACATAGGGAACTATGGAGTACAATGAGACACAGCCTCAAAAGAAACAAGATCCACATTGATGGAAATATGTGCAATGGTAGGGAAAAAACAAACTAAAGGTTTGAAAAGTGTTCAGAAAAGAAGAAGAGACACTTCAGACAGAGAGATGACTCTTTTATTCAGCACATCCCACAGGAAGGACAGGACCCAACAGACATCCCAAAATATCCAACATCACTCATCGCTAATCCTGAGAGACTAATGTCATATTCAGGGTGAATGCTACAGCTCGTTTAGGGTGACTTGAACAGATAAGTGAACAGTATAATAATAGAGGGTATGCACGTGACGTCACCGTCGGCTGGAGTGCCTGCGGTTACTCACAGTGAGTGGCAAAAAGACTTTTTCAGAGTGAATGCCGAGAAAAACAAACACAACACATATAAAGTGGGAAAGAGCTTTGCGATTGACTGTACAAGTAGATTTGACAAAAAAAACAGAGATATATTTCTGGACTCCAGTCAGCGAAAGGTGGATTTGCAGTTATCATTTTGTGTCAATATGCTGAATTTAGCTGTAAAACCATACCCATATATTTTGTATTGTTATATATATTAACAACTCATCAATTCAATATTTATCATTGTATAACATTTTATGGCTGGACGATATGAATATATATATTTATATAAAGTTCATTTATATAAAGTTCACAGGCAAATTTGCTTTATGTTTAGGTCTATATTCGAAATCAGGCAAACATAAATGTCAGGCAACACGATTCCTGGCTGCATGTCAATATTCATGGATCACTGGATCTGTAGTAAGTTGTAAGGAACACTATATTGAGTCCAACATTTAGTTTAAATTGATAAAATTGCTCGTTTTAATCATAATTTCGCAGTTTCCCCTCTTAAATCCAGTCACGCAGCAGATCTTTTGCCACTCAGTCAGGCTGCGGGGGGTTGTTCCGGCGGGAAAGGGACGTCAATGCATTCCCTCTATATGAATGGCATAATTTGTATTACACAAATGTCAAAAAGACTACACTGTTCTGTTGTCATGCAACTGAAAGACGTAAACTTGGTGTAGTTCCATCTCACACACACTTGGGTCATGTGAATTGTCAAAGCCCTCACTCGTATGCCGTCGCTCTGCCAAGTCACGCGAATAATAGCACAGAGCTAATAACAGTGAGGCTGAGAGAGGAGGACGTTTAACCGGGCGGTTTGAGACGTGTTAGCTGATGTTGCATTGTTGGGATGGCAGGCGTCGGCGTTACGGATGTGAGGCTGATGAAGTTTGACACAGCGGCAGATTTCAGGAAAGGTTTGCCCCACTGAGGCAGCAGCAGTGTGGCTCGCCCGAGGCTCAGACCTTCCCTGCTACCCCTCGTCTTCCTCTGTCACGCAGGATTAGGGATGCCTTCCTCTGCATGGGAGACGACAGGATACAGAGATGTTAGCACAGCACACTGACTTATTGTCCAGCTACTGTATGACCTGCCTCTTGGACAGGAACCTTTCCTTCGTGGTGTTCTTTTCTCTAGTCGATCTTATGTTGGAGTTTGTGTGTATTTAAAGACCATGATGGCAAACTAGTTTATTTTCTCTGATGAAATACTCATTCGTTTCTCAGCATGAATGCAAATATGCCATTCATCATCAGTTATTGCGCCTAGATTATAATTGAAATACTAATATATATATATATATATATATATATATATAAACAACATCAGCATTTCAATAGGGCTGGGTATCGATTCACATGTTCAATTCGATTCGATTTTGATTCGCAAGCTCTCAGTTCGATTCGATTTTCGATTTCGATTCTCGATTCCTGATTTGATTCTTGATTAAACTATAATGAATATGGATGTAATACAAATCCTATATTTATTAAAAAAAAAGGAGCAGGACATAAATTTACTAGTGGTTAATTGATACAAAGAAATTAAGAGCCACAAACCTGTATATAAAACTCTTTTAAATGCATACAATGAATAGACAGGATTTTGATGCAAGATGCAAAATTGATGCTGGAAATTGGACAAGTCAGAACAGTCCCACAGCTTGACCAAACAGGATCATGTTATTTTATGTTTAAGATAGATATGGATAAATAAATATTTAGACATTTTTTAATTACATTGATCTTACCTAAATGTTTGTTTTTACAATGGGGTAATTTTTTTGTTAAGAGTTTATGCAACACTTGGAAGCTTGATTTCAATCTTTGAATTAAATTGAAAAATAAATACAATAGAATAAAGACACAAATAAAGAGATATTTTGGGTAGTTTTTTTGGGTATGTCAGAAATACAAACTAAATAAAGTAAATCCAATGTAAAATAACACTGGGTCTTTTTAGTCCAGACTGAATTAAATACATAGGCTATTCATTCTGATTGCTTACAATTAATGCTATATTATGTTGTTATGACAACAGAATTAATGACAGACACATATGGTTGCGTTTACTTTAAGAACTACCGGTAGTGCACGGATCCATTACTGAGTCATTATAGTAGCCTACTGTCTGTCTGTCAGACGTGTTTCATGCTAATTTAAGACATTACCGACTGTCTTTACAAGGTTGCTCACCAAGACCAGAGTTTTGACATAATTTCGCGTGTTTTTAACAGTTAAAGTGATATAATCCAGGGATACAACTTTTGTTTCCGTTTCCAGATCGTTTCCGTGTAAACACCGTCTTAACCCTACTCCTGAAGGCCCCCCAACCAGTGTTGTAGTCGAGACCACCTCACTCGAGTCCGAGTTGACACCGAGACCAGAGAGAGTCGAGTCCGAGTCGAGTCCGAGACCAGTGAGGGTTGATTACCTAATTTACTTTTATTTATTTAGAGAAATATTTTTTTTTTTTTTTTTACTGAATTTACTTAGAGTTTAAAAAATATGATCAGTTTAGGGTAAAAAGGCCACATAGTATCTGGTGTTAAAAGTAATAAAAGCACTAGAAAATCACCAATCACTGGGCGTTTCAATCAATTTAAAGAAATATTTTATTAACATACATTAATAATCATGAAAATTATTTTTAATTGAACTCGAGTGGACTCGGGAATAATTCCGAGTCCTAAAAAAAAAAAAATGTTCGAGTACGAGTCAATTCCGAGTCCAAATGGACACGAGTCCATGACAAGACCAAGACCACTAAAATATGGTCTCGAGACCGAGTCCGAGACGAGTCCGAGTCTCGAGTACTACAACACTGCCCCCAACACTGCACATGTTCTTTGTCTCCCTAATCAAACACACCTGATTCAACTCATCTCATTATCACATGGGGAAAACATGGGTTGAGAAACATTACTTTACACATAAACTGAATCAAATTTGTGAATCTTTTTTTTTTTTTAGAAAGATCCGCATGACCTGTCCATACTAGCTGGTCAGCAATGTTTGTGCCGCTGCATATTGACTAAAACCATTCATTCTTTATGTGAAACTTGTGTCTCAGAAGTGAGCGAGACTGCCTGTGATTTATGGGCTCAGTAAATCTCATCACATCCGAGTTGTTTTAGGTGCTTGGGCAGGGTTGAGTGGCAACATCAAACTATTAAAATGTGGCAGGCGTTATTTATGCTCCTATGCCTGGTCCAGAAAGATTGAGAGAGAGTTTTAAAGAGACAGAAATGTGGAAAAAAAAGGGCGTTTCACTGGAGAGAGTCTTATCGATTTGAATAAGCCAACCTGTGAGCTAATGGGGTGCGTCATTTTGTTTTCCCCCGTTGAGCTGACAATCCATTACCTGTCCGTCAGTTGGGGAGAAGTGTCATTGTTTAGGTGATTTATAGAAAGCATCACAGATGGGGTAGTTTGGCATTCACAGGAACCCGACGATCACAAACACCCGGATCCACGCTAGAAGTAGGACGGATGGACAGAATGTTGAGCGACGAAGGGAAATTAAGAAAGATGGAAAATAAGCATGCATTGGGAGATCCACATTACTGTCTCTCCCATCACAGTCTATCATTTGAAAGCACTACATTTGGTTCTTCCAACATCTTCTCAATGCAAATCCAGGTAGAGGAGAATGATCCGGTCAGCTGTCACCCACCATCCATCTAGAAGCTTTATGAACTCAGTGCCGTGAGCAGAGCTGGTGAGATTGGCTCTGACTTGACCCTCACCGCTCGGCACCAGAACATCTCGTCACAGTGACAGCTTCTGTCCTGAGGCCATCTGCCTTCGCAGTGGCTACCATGTTCACAAATGTTGCACATCAAGAGAAATCAAATGCATTTATACAATGCAATTACATTTTCATGCTACAGGCATTTTTATATAATGTAGCCCCAAAAGGCCTGAATGCCACTGCATTAGACAACACATCAATGCAAGTCTCCTCTGTGCTCTCTGTGGCGCAGTGGATAAGACACATGCCTTTGGTGTGAGAGACCCGAGTTTGAATCCACTGGGAGACACCAATGAGCAAGACACTTAGGGTGTATTCACTACTGCCTTGTTTGGTTCGATTGAATCGAACTCTAGTTCGTTTGTCCCCTTGGTGCGGACCTTTTGGGCAGGTGTGAATACAGCAATCGAACTCGGGTGCGGACCAAACAACCGAACCGAGACCCAGCTGAAGAGGTGGTCTCGGTACGGTTCCAAACGAACTCTGGTACGGTTCGTTTACGGTGTGAACATAAACCGACCCAATTGCAAGAAAGCACTGCGTCGAAAGAGAATATTGCGCGTCTTTCTGCACGTCTTTCTGCGCGTTGTGTGTGAATGTCTAATCGCGCAAAGACGCAAAAAAAATATCATTTGCAGTTCATAAAGCATTTGCAGTTCACCACCTTTTGGTGGTGGTTGACGAGTTTCCCCCTTAAAGCGAGTGCCGAGAAAAATTCTATATAAATGTAATGAATTATTATTATTAACGTAAGGATAGTTACAATACAAGGATGATGATGCGTTAATTTACGTTAAACTGGACAAACTTAATCGAAAGCGTTAACATTGACAGCACTTGTTAGTACACAATAAGAATCTCATTATTTGAATGAGTGAATATAGCCCCTCTCTATGAATGAAAACTTTATACCTTCTCCGTCTTCTGTGCAGTGCCACTTGTAACGCAAAGTTGAAATGTTGCCCAGAGATTAAAAAAAATCAGAAGGTGGTCGAATGAAAAGATGCACAGGAGACGAGAGTTGTCGTATTTCCCCGCGTTTATAGAGCCACTCAAACGTTACACTCGTCGTCTTCTCAAAATCCGAATTACAACTTCGTATAGATGACATTGTATACTCATTAGTTTCTTCATATTGCGTTTGTACAGAATTAACACAAAATTAGTAAAAGAACAAATATTGCAGTATGAAATATATGGAAATATCTCCATGCTGAGCCTTTTTTGCACTCCCTGATTTCCCTTGAGAATCCTTGTCCAATGAATGGACGACCTTAGCACACGTGTGGTTTGGTTTACAAATTTTGGTTCACTTGCAAAAAGAGCAGTGTGAAAGCGAACCGTACCAAAAAAAAAAAAAATAATAATTTATTTGGTCCGGACCAAAGCAAGTGAACTATCGGACTTTCCTGGTGTGAATACACCCTTAGTTGCCAGAGGCGTGCGACCTCTGACTCGTATAGCGATTGTGAGTCGCTTAGGATAAAAGCGTCAGCCAAATGTAAATGTTTACAAGATTTTACAAGATTATTTTAAATAATTTGAAACCTAACAAACTTTTTTTGTGTGTGTGTGTGTGAAATGTTTTGCTCAGTGTGTTTGTGTTACTATATTCAATCCGCGACGCCACATTCTACAGTACATTCACTAAAAAAATTATAATAATTGGTGTAAATTATATGCACATTTCAGCTTCAAACAAAACGTAATTGTGACGTAAATGTGAAATGAGAAAATGTAAAAATAGTTGCAAAGTGAGACATAGTCAACAACAAAATCTCACAACTGTGACTATTTCTTGCTAATCATACATGACACCTATCATAATCTATTTTATTTATTAGCTCATGCTACTTTTTTTGCATTTAAAGTTGAACGAAAGCATGTGCCAATTAACAACTCCGATGTCTACATGAATTAGCAAATGAAGTGATGCTAATTCTGGCAAGACGATTCGAGGCACCAACCAGTCCTAGCCAGTTCCTCTGTTTCTGTGTGCTGAGGGCTTCGGCAAGTATATTTAAATCTCCAAACTCAAATGCAAACTCAATGCGAATGCAAATGTTCTCAGGAAGTGCAGTGAGTGATGCGTCCAATTTTTATGCATTTCTCCTCCTGTCAAGCCCCAGGTGAACCAGCGCGCACACACACACACACACTGGCTGGCAGCACAGAAGGGTGTAAGCGTGGGTGTCTGGAAGAGGTGCCAACAGATGCTACAGCCTCACGCATTCAAATCATCCATCTTGTTTTTTTTATTTTTTTATTTTATTGCCATCTCTCTCACTTCTCCGCGAACCTCCGACACCCTCATCAGGAATCCTTCTCTGAGCTGGAAGCCTTTCACAGCATAGTAACGCACCTGTTTGCTCTTGCGGTTTTATCCTGTCAGATTTACTGCCGTTTCGGATGGATCAGGTCCAAGTGAGATGCTGTGCTGCCTCACTGATCTGGAAAGTATTAATGCAGAATATATAGCTCACGCACCTGACATTCACCTGAACACGATGCATATAAGCTTATAGTCACCTTATAGCAATATGGTGATGGTGCAGTGGATAAGACACATGCCTTTGGTGTGAGAGACCCGGGTTCGAATCCACTGTGAGACACCAATGTGTCCCTGAGCAAGACACTTAACCCCTAGTTGCTCCAGAGGCGTGCGACTTCTGAATTGTAAGTCGCTTTGGATAAAAGCGTCAGCTAAATGAATAAATGTAAATGATATTTCAGTCTCAGACAAATCAGTGTATTTAGCATGACAATCAGTCTGTTACAAATCACACATCTACAGTATTTGTAGTTTTCTGTTGATTATTTCCTTTGTTACGAAGGATTTTAACACCATGTTCAATTGTAAACTGACCTTTAGTGAATACGAGTGAACCAGAGTGGATTTCAACACATCTGTACTAGGCATTCCTGTTTGAAAAATCACCAACATCCACTAGAGGGCCAGTTTAGAGTGAGTCAGACTAAACCTTCTGAATTGAGTTGTGAGAGAAGGCTGACCACTAAAATCGTATTTTTAACTCACTCTGACATCCCTATCTTGCCCTACGTCAAATATGGTTTGGGTATGTGAGAGCTGAGAAATTCCTTGCCTTTTTACGCCTCAATTAGAGTTGTTAAAAAAAAACAAAAAAACTGGCTGCATGAATCTCAACTAACAGGCATCTCAGAATGAAACCTGATGCCATTTCATTTGAAAGGCGAATTTGGCTTGATACGGTTTCCTTTTACCCCTCGCTGACTTGGTATTTACTCACAGGCAGCTATTTAATTAACAGGAGGCAGCCGAGTGCTTCCCAGGCAAATGTGACGTTCCCTTGAGGCTGGGCTCCAAACCTGTCTGGAACTATTTGTCCAGAAACATGTGTTCTGTGTCAGCCTGGCGCATGCCCTGTTAAGCCATTACCGGAGCCGTTTCACAGCCAGTGCCAACACCTCCAGCATTGGGGACGGTAACTGACAACAGTGTGTGATAATGGCATTTCCTCTCAGTACCAAAAGCCTCCGAAATGTTTAATGTTAAAAATAGTGATTGCTCTGGGATGAGAGTGTGTATAACTGTTGTGGAACAGACTGAGAGATGAGATAGGTGAGAATGGCTCCGTGGGTTGGACGGGTCAGGTTGTTTACATGCTCCTCTCGATACTCCCATGAGGCTTTGCGGCGAGACCTAGCTGAGTGTTCCATTAGCACGGGGCCGCACTGTGACACAGAAGCGCTGATCAAAATAACACTTATTAATCAGGAGAGATCACACACGTTGTCCTTGAAAAAGGGCTTGCTCTCTTGTTCTCGCTTACACTTCCTTTCTTTTTCTTCCCTCTCCATGTTTCTAATCTGGTGCAATTTTTCATCCAGGTAATTCACCACCTGTCCTCCCTCCAATGCTCCGCGCATCTCTCTCTCCTGCCCCTTCTATCACACACAGAGAGAGAGAGGGACACTCGGGTACATGTTTGACTTTTCTCTCGAATCTTCTGTACACCATTAGAGAAACCATAACTTCATCATTACCAGTGGGGGTGAATGGGGTGCCCTGATTTTGTACAGAGTATGCCTTAGGCCAAAGTCAGGGGGGGAAAAAAGCTATAAAAGTTTAACTTCACATTAGCTGAGATGGAACAGAATAGTGAATCACTGAAATTCATTTGAAAACCACAATGGAACCACAATGGACTTTTTTATCGCGCATGCCGGGCCTTATAGTGTTTGACTGAATGGGTTTCAGTTGCCTTCAACCACCTCTCTCCATTCTGATATGTAACGGCCACTTTTCTCAGTCTTATTTTCCAGCAGCAAAAAATGGTCAGTAAAAGAAATGGGAAACTCTTGCATCAGGAGTTGTAAACTGTAAAAGAAAGCTCAAAAACATGAGGCAACCAGATATAGAACTTTGAGTGGGGTGGGGGGTACTCGCATAACACATAACTTCTGTAAAGTTGAGTTTGTTTTAAAGGCAATCGCAGGTAAACAAAATCCTGGTAAGCAAAACCCACTTTTCAGAATTCCAAGTGCATTAAATCCAAGAGTTGCAAATGACGTTGACCATTGACTTTAATATTCCTATTTAGTATTATGTCATCCACACCTCTGTTTCTTGTTTTTTCATGGCAACCTGATGATTTATACTTCGGATCTAGGGGGGCAGAGGGATCAGCAGGGAGTGTGCCAGAAGAGCTAGCGATAGCAGCTAATTAGCAGCAGCTGCTGATGGGAGCGTGGTGTGGACGCTGCCAGAGGAGGCTTGACAAAATTGTTATCAAACGCAATTAGAGGAAGACAGGCAGGTTTTTCTGAGACAAAGAACCCCAGGCAAGCTCTGAAAATAGTATGTGTGAATGTGTGCATACACACCTGTGGAGAGCTTAGCGTGTACATTATGTTATCTCAGGTAGCCTATATGAAGTATTTCCATTTGTTTCGGAAATCTGGTGCGTTTTCTCCCTTAATTTGGTGATTTTCAGCAGCAATCATAGCATGCTCAGATCCACACCAAAATAATCAGTGCAATAAATGAGGTGGCCTCGGCCCGGTTGAAAATGTACTCGTACTTAGTGCTTAGCGTGTGGTGAGAAACAATCCGACCCACAAGCCAACGAACAAAGCTCTATATAGCAACAGCAAGTGAGAATTAAGATATAAATCTAAAATTATGAATGTTTTTGACAACACAAGCTAAGTAAGCATTGTTTCATACCCAAGTCATGTCTGCTTTTGTGGAAATGGTTGTGAACAGTCATTTGCATGTGCTAAATAGTACCTCGCTGACTATTTCTGGACGAATAGTTGACAAATACAAAAGTCATGTAAGTCCAAGTTTTGAGCAGATATCATAAACACATGGACCAGTCGTCCCTGCATTAGCAGATGGCTGAGTAGGAAGGAAGGACTGGTGCTTAGCCAGCCGTAGACTTATGACCATCTCTAAAACTCTCTAGAACTTTCCATTCTCTCTCAGTCTTACCCCGCTGTGATGTTACAAAGGATAGCCAGACTGTAACAATGGAGAAAACTTTAAAGGTGAGAGATACAGGAAAGCACAGCAAGGAGTCGGCCAACTGCTCCGCATGTTTCTCCCCTAAGCCCCTTAAGAAGCAAAGAAAAAAAAGCAGTGCTATATTGACAACCCTAAAACTGTGAAAGACAAGGTTTAATTTTCAGACGAGATGTAAGCAATGGTTGCTAGCTGTTACACCAGCTAACAACACCATTGATGGCCAGGTGTGAGTTTTGTTTATTTTTGCATGCATGCCGAGCATCTGTGCACGTCATTGGAGTAGACACAAATGCGTCTGCCTTACTGTGGACAACTTGAGTGCGACCATGTGTTCGTGTCTATGTGAATGTTGGTGTGTGTGGTATGTGTTTAAGTTTTCACAGGAGCTTGTGCGTCCCAGGTGAGACGCCGGCTGCTGTTGCAGCCCTGTGAGACTGGGTGGGTGTTGCTGGGTCTGGCAGAGGCAGGAGAGTAGCAGCAGATGTGAATTGTCAAGCCTTGTGTTTGGTTCATTAGCTGCTCTTCCACTTGCACCAAACACAGCTGTCACTTGGCCCACAGAGCAGGGGTGTGCGGTTGTGCATGCTGAAAACCTATATATCAACCCACAATAATTAATTTGCATCACTGAACACACTGCCCCACTATTGAATTCTTCTAAACAAACATTGTGTTATAAGATGGTCTTGTGAACGGGTCCATATCTTGACCCACAGATCTCTACAGCCCTAGAATTAAACGGGTGTATTTATAATTGTACATTGTGTTAATATTAATGCATAAGCATGTTTTTGGTTTCACTGAATAATGAGCAATGCTTAAAAACATTAAGAATCTTTGTTTTATGGATTTATTTCCACTAGAATCCAGACAAAAGATATTTTCCAGTGCTATATATATGCCTCTCGTTGAATGGAGACCTTTGGCTCTATATTGTCTTTGAGTGTTTGAAAATCGTTTGAGAGCAAAAGAGAAAGAGAGAGCTAAAAACCTTTTGGGACGGCGCAAACTCACTCTTGTAAGAATGGAAGCCTGCACTCTAGAGTTGTTAATGAAATCCCTCCTGCCTAATTATGTGAAAAAGCACAATATGTTTGGGATGCGCTCAGCGCAGCTCCTGACAGACACTAAAGAGCCATCGACAGCTAAAGAGCGACAGCATAAGCACGCAGAGAGAAGGAAAGCAAGTGGGAAAAAACAGTCAAAGAGAGTGAGGGAGAATAAGTTATCAGGCCATTTTACTGAAAAAAAATACCCTCCTACTATGCACGCGTCTTAATGAGGCCGTCGGTGTAGAACATAACTACATACTCAAGTAGAGGTAGGTCAGTCAGAGCTATATACTCTAAAACACGCAATAAATTAATCTACGTCTAATTACCTTCTCCTCTTAAAAGACTCCTTGAACCTCTTACAAGAGGGTCGGTAAGGTAAGGTTATTTCACATACGCCAAAACCCACAGAAAGCCTATTATCATTTACCTTCTAGTGAGAAAATTCACATTCTGAAGAGGCAAATGCATTCTGCCTCAATGGTGATCCAACCCATGAAAAATATTCAATCAAATGTGGAGAAAAGGAGCTGTTAAATTGGATTGATAAATTGGAGAATTCAAAAACACATCCGAAGTAGAGAGAAAGGTAGATGAGAGGGAAACTACTGTACACAGCATCAAGGATCAGCCTTACTGATAGAAGGCTATGCAATTGAAAATATCTAGTTTACACAAAACACTTCACATTGCTCTTGCACTAATGGTTTTCATATGAAGTACTAATCTGCAGTTCATTAAAAAGTGATTAGCCTTGAGTCTGACGGGGGGAAACCTCCACGGAGGCACGTCGGGGTCACCACAACCCCGACAATAGTGTTTACCTGTAATGAATCCAGTGAAGAGAGACAGACGAACAAAGAAATATTTCGGGTTGCGTGACGTAGCATTCCAGAACAGGGTGAAGAAAAAGGGGGCAGTGCCAATTGTTGGCACTGGGGCTGGTGCCAGTGCCTGCTTCTGCCAATCGTTCCTCAGTGGCCCTGTGAGGAAAACTCATTGTGCTTCTTTCTGATTATGTTTGTTTACTAGCTTTTTTTTGGCAATGCTGTCAAAACCACAGAATGGTGTATGAAAATATTGTCATTAACATCATCCCAGGTCATCGTCATGCTGAGTCTTGGAGAGAGCGAAGAAAGAGTGAGAAAGGAGAGGTGCAAGAAAGTGGATGAATCAAAAGACACATGAAGTAGAAAGAAAATGTTAGTGAACAGTAGCAATTGTTTCACTTTCTTTCAAATTACACACCTTGCTGAGCTGACGTGGGAGTGTGCAGTGCTGGGGGCCGGTGCTTGGATGCGCATTCAGAGAAGGTGTCATGCTCTGTGTTGGCTGCCAGTGAATCTGTTAATTAAGCATGCTAATGGTTGTAATTGCAGGCATTCATGAACCCAGAAGCTGAAGTAAGTGCTAGGTTCATTGTTGGTGGCAGAGTTCAGGCTGACTGAAAATGAAGAGCCTTCGTGTGTACGGAGTGAGAGGGGTGCGATGTGAGTCACCGGGGGAGCAGCAGGAACAGAAACTGGGACGAGAGAGAGAGCGGGTAGCAGACTGACTAAAATGATGCTCGCTTCAGGCGCTCAGCAGCTGCTCTCAGGCTGATACCCAGCTGTGTAAAAGTGGCCTGGCCCTGCCAGAGCAGTTAGGACAGAGCACTGTGGTAATTCAAGAGCTTGTGTTGTGGAGGTTACACTATGGCAACTGCCCTCAAATGCTCCCCTCTGACTAGGAGATGCTGTGTCTCTCCAGCAAGCACGTCTTGCATTAGCATTGCTACAAGCAACATTATCAATGTTAAGCAACTTAAGATTACAAGGATGAGTCATATATTTACAAAAATATGTTCAGGTCACAAGCCACCCCAAAAGCAAAATGTATCTGAGTGAAAAAAGTCAAGAATTTGTAAACTTGTGTGCTGGTGGCTGGAGTAGAAGTACCTATTAAAATCACATTTTTTCTAAGGTTTCTTTTTCTGCTATCACCAAATTAGAGTTCTTAATTTCTTGCTATCGCTTAAAAAAATGATTGAAACTAATTAAAAAATATATAAGTTGAGGCTTTGTTCTTTTGGCATATTGCATGTTCAGACATTCAGACAGAAAATATTATGAGGGACGTATGAACGTTTTGTGACAAGATCACCCAGCACTAAAAAGCTCTACATTTAAAAGGCATTACATATGCCTTTCATACACCAGTATGATTTTCTCTAAATCTGCTTCTGCAAAAACATTTTACTTGACTATTATTTGTCTGGAAAATGTTGCTGAATAGTAAAAGACAACCTCGTTGGTGGTAAGCAAGGAGCTGTCACAAGGAGATACTCATGTAAGCTCAACAGCTTATCCAAGTCAAGAGCAGATCTCCTTTAGATGGTCCCTGTGCTTACAGTCTACCTAGTGCCATGTGAGATCGTATCTAAGGCACAACCAAACAAGTCGACTTAATTCTTAAAAACACTGGTTTGATTCGTACAGTGCACCCCTGTAATTGGTCCGACTGTTTACCCATGCCTTATTTTCTAGCCATCTTCACATAGCGTATCGTTTTCTGTTCAGATCATTTGCCTCGTTTGTCTTGGCTGAGGACTTGAGAGCTAATCTATAACGGGCTGTGCCCTGGATCGGATTAATGAGGTATGTGTTATGCTAATGTTGCTATGGCAGGTGCAAAGGTCTCTTGCTGAAGACATATGTCTTGCAGTGTGTGTGTGTGAGTGTGTGTGTGTGTGAATGCTATTGCCACTAAGGCCTAGGCATTAAGACTTTGATCAGGAAATGCATGGCTTAGGTATCATTTAATACTTTCAAATGGTAAATTTGAAATTTAAGTGGTAGCTCGTTGTATATATAATGGACTTGTTATTAAAGGATCATGGATGCGAAGAATGGTGTGCAGTATGTTGCCCACGACCTTCAAAGATGCCATATCATGAGAACATTAAGCTTTCACTGCGAGTGATACTAGTACATTCTGTTTTTGAAAGCACTCAAGATTTCCCTATTCTCTTGCAAATACACAACCGTTGAAATCAGCAGGATAGGCAGCAGAAGCCTGGGTGTCATATGATGTGTTTTATTGTGTTGTCCCTGCTCCTGCAGTGCATAAACACCTCAGCCCTGTGAAGTAGCCAAGAGGGAATTAGCCATCGACCTCGTAAATAACTTTCTCACCTCTAGTCAATAAGTAATTTCACGTTACCCCACTATCGAACACAGTAATCACTGTGAAAAGTGACTGGAAAGGAGAAAGAGTCTCTGGTTTTGTGGTTTGGACCACTTTCAGCCGCACATACTTTCACTGACTACACACACTATAGTGTGAGTTACGCTGTGAAGAAAGGAGACCTAATCTTGTTGATCTGTCCTGACGGCTGAGAATCTGACAGGTGTGGGTGTTTGTGTGTGTGTTCATGTGTGGCTGAATATGGTGCTTTTGATAAAGATGCCAGATGTAGCTGATTAGTTGACTTTTTGTAAGCTCTTCCTGAAACTCGAAAACAGAGAGAGAGAGAGAGGGGAAGATAGGTCAAACCGCAGGAGGAAGTTCGAGTTGCTTCCAAGAGAACAAACGGGAAACGTGGTGCTCCGGTGACTAGCATCCATGACAGGAGATAAGCATAGATTCATTATTAGTGCCTCATAGTAAAGGCAACCCTCTCAGCTCAGGTGTCAGGTGTAATATATGATTTTTATGTTTCGTTCATACAAGCTTCATTCATCATACCCTTACAGATCTGTAAATGAACTCTGGATGTGATCTCAGCTCACAAACATACAGACCTAAGAGTGGATTGTAAATTATGGGAGTTTGGAGACATGTGTCATCTTGCAATGGTGTGCACTTGAGACAGCCATACGGAAGAATCATGCCTTTTCTAGCAGTTTTCTCTTTAAGATCAGTATCTAATATTGAGCGCAAAATTGCTTTTCCAAAGCCTTTCTGACACTAGAAAAAAAGGTGATCAAGAACACCTTTTACAGTAGGTGGACACTGTGGGGAAAGCAGTGCATTAATCTGATCTGTGGGTTGCTGTTTTGCCACAGCTCACTGAGCTTCAGAACTGTACAATATTAATGCAATAAAAGAAGGTTCGTTTGTGTAGCTCCATTAAACTGAATAATGAATCTGAGGGTTTGTACACTACGCCCTCTTAGGGATTCATGTGGCAGATATATCCTTGAAATAATTTCTCCCTGACACACGTCAATAGATTAGCGTGCATCTTCCAAAGCCCTCATCATACTACATATTCTTCCTGTCTGAGCTTCGAATGCCCCTTGAGACCAGACTTACATCACCTACACCCCAGTCTCACAATATAGAGCTGAGATCAGACCAAAATGAGAGGTGTGATCGACTTTCCTGTCTTCCAATCAGCCTCTTGAGTCCTCAGACTGACTTGATGAGCGGTTCAATATTGTCACTTGGCACAATGCTTCTGCCCAGGGCTCTCAGGAATGAGGGTCAGAAAATGGGGATAGCAAATTCGTTCTATACACTTCTTCACATTTTTACCTCTACACACCAATTCCCTTGGCCATTTTGTGCAAGGAGCAGAGGAAAGACTGAAAAGCTATTCAGCTACCGTCCTCCATAGTTTAGTTCCAAACCTGTTCTTACACACCTGCATGCAATTTGCAAGAAATTCTGAAGAAGAAAAAAATAGGTCCATGATACAATCTGTTACCCTTCCTATCCTTCTCAGTGGTGTAGCATCCTGGGCTGAAGGCGTCGGAACAACCTGGACGGTTGCAAACACAGAAATACACATTCCAATGGTCAATTTACTATGGTCTACAGCAGGGTTCTGGAGGGCCGCTGTCCCGCAGAGTTTAGCTCCAACCCTGATCAAACACATTACCTGTGAGTTTCTAGTGATCCTGAAGACCTTGATTAGCTTGCTCAGGTGTGTTTGATCAGGAACACTGCAGGACCACGGCCCTCCAGTTTGAGAAACCCTGGTCTTGGTCAGCCATATGCTCCATTCTTTGGATTGTGAGAGAAACCAGAAGAAACCCACACCAAAACAGGGAACTCCACACTGCCGTGACTCAAACCGGGGACCTTCCTACAGTGATGTGATCTACACCCGAGCAACCGTGCCACCTTCAGCAGATCTAATGCATCTGATATATTCACCTTCGGCAGTGGTTCTCAACCCTGGTCCAGGCGCTGTTAGAAACAGTAAATCTACAATAACAGCAATTTGTTTTATCCTACTTGGTGTCTCTATTTCTCATCCTACAGTCTCTCAGTAATGATGAAGAAGCAATATTGATGAAAAGCGATAACAATCCACTATGGGACTGCACAAACAGGCTTGCACATCCGACGCCATCAACAGCTTTCTCACATGCGCACCTCAACATTAATGCTAACGCTCACGCCTACGTTAGTGAATACGCTCAAACACAAACATATGTACAGGCACACTGTGTCCAGAGACATATTAAAGACAATATATTCAGCTGCTCGCTGCAGAACGGCGCTAGGGGGTCTTTTTTAAGCAACGTGAAATAGAGATAGCCATAGAGGACGTGAAAGAAAGTGTGAGTGAGAAAGAGAACACACAAAGGCAGACGGCTTGAAAGCCCATTAGAGAAGGAAAAACACAAAAGGCTAGGAATAGCAGACAGGTTCCATTTTAGCCCGCTGCTCCGTGCGGCCTGCTCATTAGGGGCCCTGCGGGCAAAGAGTTTCGCAGACAAGCACCAGACAAGGTGAAAAGAACCGGACCTTAGCTACACAGCGGCAGGCCCTTCAAACGTGAAGGGAGAAACCATTAGTCTTCCCACAACCCTGGCTGTGAAGTGAGCCTAACTGAAGCTGAAAGGCCCGTCACACTTTTAGACCTGAGCAACAAGCACAGGTGGTCACAACAAGCCGTCGGCTTTTGATAGGTTAGAGACGGCGCCCTATCATAGCACATGGGTGTTCTGTCCTTAAAATGAGGGACTGTCCAATCTGTTGCTATTTGCTTGCGTGCACATTCCTCCCTTTCTCTCTCTCTCTCTCAGCCAGCTCATTTGTCAAGAAAGCGTGCTTGCAAATGAAACCTGGCAGCCTTTCATTTTGATAGATGTGTGAACACAGGACAGTTGAATGTGTATCTGTGTGTATGTTGGCAAGCACTCTTCTTCCGTAGAGTGTTACCATGATAAACACTGTGGTAAAATCATTGACCTCTTGTAGCTTTGCATTCTATGAAAGCCGCATGCCTTCTGACACAAACACACACCAATGGAAAAGACGGGGGTGGTATGGTGAGACACCAATGTCCAATACATAGTTTAACTTATGGCTGCTAAGCTATGTAGCAACTTAGCGCATTAATGTAAAATGCATAGTCACGGGTGTGCATTTATCGTTTATAGCTGCGGTTAATGTTCTTGCCGTCGTTTAGTATTTTTGCCAGAGTCTCGTATTGTTCAATTTGCAAAATATAATTGTTTGTTCATGGCAATTAAATGAGCGAGAAGCAGAGTTTGAAATAAGAAAAAAGAAAGAAAGGTGATGGCATGCACTTTGAAGCCAGCACAACTGGTAATTTATGCTTGCGGTGACTGCATCAGGCAGTCTGTGTGACAGATGTTGCAGTCCCCAAATACCTTTGGCTCATTAGTGCATCTCAAACAGAAAGCATGCAAAAGATAACCAGCTTCTTATCACTGCCCACAACATTGACCTTTCAATGGCAGGAGTTGTGAGTGCATGTGTGTTGCAAAATAAAAAGATAAAATACAAAGATATAGAGGTAGAACACTAAGATTTCTTTATATTTTCGGAAGCTAACGTGTGTTTGTTCATGCATATCATATCACTTAACCATGAAGACCAGGGAAGTTGTGCTGCGTGGTTTCCAAGATATCTCGACTGCTTGATTTGCAATATCATGTGGTTGCTAAGGTGTTCACTGGCTTGCAATTATTAGATAGTCCCTAGATCTAGGCATGCACCTACTTCTATGTCATTATTCTGTATATAATAATGCCCACCACACTTATTAAATAGTTTTGCTCAGAACAAGCGTAGGTTTGAGGTATGTCACAAATTAGTACTTATGATTTCAACTCCTTACAACATTGCATACTTGCTTTTTTCTTTTTCTTTTTTTTTTTTGTTGAAATGCTACACTGAATAAATGTGCATGAGGTTGCATTGTGAATGTAAGACATAGTCGGCAAACCTCCACTGAACATTGCTGTTAAACTGAAGGCTCCCAAGGGTATCAGGAGAATAGGTTCTGAGGTGGAGAAAAAAAAACATTTTTTTTTTTTTTTTTTTTTGCAAAGAGGTTTCTACAAAGATAAAAAATAGGTGGGGAACATAACAGACCTAGACTAATTTACCATACACACACGGAAACTCTGTTAACCTCCATAGTCTACTTAATGCTTGGTGGGTAGAATGACTCCATTCAGGTACTGGAGTGACAGATATAAGAGGTTGATTTGCAAGTGGGTGCCCTTTTGTACAAACAGTTTGCTCAGCACAGAGCCCTCTATGACTACATAGATGTCAGAACCTGACAATGCATGTGTATGTGCATGCATAATTTGAGTCTTATTTTTGCCCATTATTTTACCCGAACATGAAATTAATAAAATAGACACCAAACAAAGAAACTACAACCATGAACAGAGCCTGTTTTATGTTTTTATTCAGCTGAGATTTCCAATTAGTGGCCTGAAAACAGGTGTGGTGCGTTCCAATTGTGCAGCACTGTCAGCGCTGTGTCTTCAGAAAATATTCACAACCGCATCCCCATTCATCTCTTTTGTTACCAAGTCTGTATTTTCTCTCTTTCTTTTGCTTTGCTTTTTTATATAAGTTGTATTGACTGAATGAAGCTGAGTGACACAGGGAGCAAAATGTGCCTTCGACTATAGGGAAATATTCCTCATCATACAGATCAGCACTGAGTCACCAATCATCATTTTTTAGGTGGCGTTTCTGGCAGGATGTTGTGCTTACCTGCGGCCACACCAGTGTTGTAGTCGAGACCACCTCACTCGAGTCCGAGTCGACACCGAGACCAGAGAGAGTCGAGTCCGAGTCAAGACCGAGTCCATAGAGAGTCGAGTCCGAAGTCGAGTCCGAGACGAGAGCAATCGAGTCCGAGTCGAGACCAGTGAGGGTTGATTACCTAATTTACTTTTATTTACTTAGAGAAATCCTTTTTTTTTTTTTTTTTTTTTTTTTTTTACTGAATTTACTTAGAGTTTAAAAAATATGATCAGTTTAGGGTAAAAAGGCCACATAGTAGATGGTGTTAAAAGTAATTTTATTTTATTACAATTTGTCATGCGCAGTTGCGCACTAGAAAATCACCAATCACTGGGCGTGTCAATCAATTTAAAGAAATATTTTATTAACATACATTAATAATCATGAAAAATATTTTTAATTGAACTCGAGTGGACTCGGGAATAATTCCGAGTCCTAAAAGAAAAAAATGTTCGAGTACGAGTCAATTCCTAGTCCAAATGGACACGAGTCCATGACAAGACCAAGACCACTAAAATATGGTCTCGAGACCGATTCCGAGACGAGTCTCGAGTACTCTGGGCCACACTGAGCTGAAATGTAAATGTTCTGCACTGCAAGCCATGGAATTATTGGTAGTGAAACCTATGACTAAGACGAACCAATATAATGTTTACTGTATATGCAAGTTTGTGAAAGAACATGAACTAAACTTAAACTACAATTTAAAAATGAAAAAAAAACTTGCGGTAAATTTGACTTTACCTCATATTTTTAATAAATGCTTGATCCTAAGTATGATTTCTGGCTATTTTTTCTATAGAACAATGCAGGTAAACCTAAAAACATAAAGTAATTCCATCAAATACAAGCATGTAAAATATTGAAATGGCCTTAAAACAGCCTTAAATCAAAATCAAATGTTATAAACTTTATAGTGACGAAATTTAGTGACGAAACAGTTATTTATGCACCATTGGAAACTAACTGATGCATAAGGTGATATTAAAAATCAAAAATACAAAGCAAAAGCTACAATAACCCTGCTCTGACAACCCCCGCAGACCCCGACACGCACCGTTCCTGAAGTGACTCCGCCTCCACAGCAGCCTGAGGGGTTAATAACTGCCGGTGTGATGATGGCTGCCTACATTTCCACTTGTGAAGCGAGCTTATAAAGACAAATTGTGGCAGGAAATAAACAAACCCCAACTGGCTGTTGAGGAAGGATCGCTCTGATTACAACTGCAGAGTGGGTTGCTTACATCTGTAAGTGCATGAAGGGTTTTAAAAGTATAGACCGTAGATCACCCGCCCTCTCTCGTCACCCACTTATCCATCAAAATGACAAACGCTAGATTAGTACACAGCATAATGACAAATCAGACTGAAAAAGAAGGAGTTTCAAGAGCTTGGCCACATTCCCCTCATGACATAGCTTTTTTTTCTGTTAGAGCCAAGGGGCATTTTATAAATATAGTTGATGAGAGCCATTAACTGGGGCCCACAGGACTTCAGTGGCCCCGGACTGATCGCTTTCAACACACTGAGGGATTTTCTGATAAGAGTGATGTTGTGTGAAGAGCAGATTGCGTAAGTATCCATGTTTTATGGAGTGGTGCTGCCCTAGTTGTTCCTATGGTAATTGAAAATGGTATCAGGAAATGGACCCATTCTTTGTGAGTCACTTTCATTTATCCAGAGGCGAAGAAAAGGGTCTGTGCAGCGCAACTTCACTTGTGTATATTGAGGTCATGACACTGGAATGGAACCTGCAAGAGAAATGCCCAAACCGAGTAAATCATAAAGCCTTCAGAATGTTCTCCACAACACCTCAGGGCATTGTGGAACTGGGACAATCGAAGATCGACTCAATCAATAAACGCAGATCTGAGACTGTGATAAATCAGTAATCTTGAAATTAGGTTGCTGAACCAAGAACCAATTGGTTCTGCCACTATTAGTTGATGCATGTATGTTTACACAACAGTGATGTACTAAAAACGGAAAAGTTTTACCTTTGCTTTTTTCGCATACAGACGACAATGTTGTCAAAACGGTCCCTGTTCATGAGGAAAAAAAAACTACGAAAAATCACTGCCTGGCCAGTAGATGGCGATGTCACTTTGAATAAACATTACACTCTGACTGAACAAGTAATATGCATGCGTATGACGACACCGTTCACGTTTTTGTTGTTACGCCATTGTCGTGTATATGAATGGGCAAAACACATATAAAGTTTTGGTAACACTTTATTTTACGACCCGCAAACAACTGCGTAAGTACACCGAAATTACGTTGTATGCTTTAAACGTACACCATAATTTCGGTGTACTGTTTACTAGTCATATAGTGTCACAGCCTAACAAATCCTGGGTCTAATATGTTCTTTGGTCATACAATCATAAGCTGCATCTTAATAAATATTCAGAGAGGCATAAAGCGCGCTTCGAGTCATTGAGAGTGTCACATCTGCTCGAGAGATTCGATGAAACACAGCTTTTGAATTGTGTTTTTGCCTCATCTAAAACAGAGAATGAGACAGAGAGGACTACATTTGTCCCAGAGATGAAGGGTCCTTGAGTGTACCTGGAAGCACTAAAGAAGGCATGTGAGACAAAAAGAATGTTCTTCAAAGATGTTGGATTTTCTTTCGTCAGTGAAAAATCCATGAACAGAGGCCGGTGAATCAAGACTTTGTACCGGCAGACTGCCTAAACAGAGGTTATTTCATGTCTGCTCATTTTGTCTGTTTCAAAATAGATGAGGAATGTTTTGTATGTGTGCATCCATGTTGTGGTGTCGTACAGAAGAACGTGTTTCAGCAATGGCAGCTTGTAAGAAAAGCAGACGGTAGCGTGCTCGCGGCTGTAGCATTATTACCCAGGGTGCCACAGCACAAGGATTAGTCAGGGAGGGGCGTCACTTTAAAGCTCCGCTAATGAGTTGAATCTTCTTAATGTGTTCTCCCCCTTAATTCCAGTCTGGATAAGTGAGGCTTTTACTCAGCTGTGCTCACACATTAACATAGCATCTCGGTTTGACTTCTGTCTAAAAAATGTTCCTTCTCTGATTATGAAGCTTTTGACTCCAGGAATAAAGCTTACCTTGAATGGTGCGGTAGCTGTTTTGCTAAAGGGTTTGGCTAGTAATCATGGCCTAGTTAACCCCTGCTGTTATATGTTGCATCAACACCATCTGGAAACAAAAAGAATGTTTAAGGGATGATTTAATTTTGAGTTAGCGTTTTTTGCACTTCCGGTTCCATCCTATTGAGGTCAGTGGGTGTTTTGAATGGGTTTTTGGAAAAAATCTGTGGTGAACACAAACTCAAGACACTTTCACATTTTTTTGTCTTGAACATAAAATGCACTTTTACTTCAATTGAAAGATGTGGCTGCCAAGTCATTTATTTTCTGCAATAATCAAAAAGCCAATTGAAAAATCCCATTGGGTTTTTGTCAAGAGAACCAAAAAGACGCCATCACTGCAGCGCTCTATTGACAAACAGTTGCTTAGTACTGAAGTATTGAATGTATAGACTGGAAGGAAGCCTGGTTGTTACCCCATAAGTATTGTATTTCAAATAAGATTAAGGAAGTTCATTTCAAGATTTTGCATAAAATATACCCAGTGAATGACACTGTTGCAAAATATATGGATGTTGACAGTTCTTGCTCATTTTGTGGGAATGAAGATGAAACGCTGATCCATTTATTTTTCCAATGTGAAAAAACCCAAAACTTCTGGAATAGGTTATATCTTCACATAGGCAAGCACCTTGATTCTTCCAAATCCTTTCAATTAAAAGATATAATTTGTTACTATAAAGAAGATAAAGCTAGTACTTCAATTAGTTACATTGTTAATTTTTTTATTTTGTTTGGGAAAAATTTTATTCACAAGCAAAAATTCTCTAAATCGCAGCCTACTTTTCCACATTTCTTAATTGAAATTGATACATTTCTGAAGTCTCTAAGATTGATTAAAAACAAGAAAAGTGACAGATTCTTGAAATATTATGATGATATTTTCACTGATGCATAAGGTTTCCTCTGTGTATGTCTTTTATTATTTTTTTTATTTTATTATTATTTATTTATTTTTTTTATTTATTTATTATTATTATTTTTTTATTTTTTTTATTGTTTTCTTTCCATGTGTGAAGTTTTATATACTTGATATAACATGTCGGAATTCTATGTGTTTTTGTGCTCTGTACTTGCTTGTTATTTGATACATATTCAATAAAAAAAAAATAAAAAATAAAAAAGTTGCTTAGTACTCTTTGTTTTGGAAGCAACATCTAAATAATCAGCCTGTTCTCATGTACTGTAAATGCATCTCTATAACACGCATTGTGTATTGTCGTGCAATTTAGACGCGAAAATGAGTTTTTACGTGCATATGATACACAGTTTGATACGCAGTTTATTTGCACAATACACACGCAGCCCACACCACTAATTCTACCCAAACGTATAATACACACGCACCCCACACCACTACTAAACCTACCCTAACCAACCAATGCGTATCATATGCACGTAAAAACTCACTTTAGCGTATAAATTGCTCGATAAACACACTGCGTGCTATAAAGACGCATTTAGTGTGATCGGGTTGAAATAATAAATATGTCTTCTAGTTTTACCAATGACAACATTTTTGATGTGCCTTTAAAAGCATGAAACCGACTTAAGGCCTGTTCACCTACGTTTAACACCTTATGACTAAAAGGGCGCCAATGCACACCGACGCGTAAAACGGCACACGTATTTAAAAAAAAAAAACAAAACACTTCGGTTGTTTTTTTAGTTTTACGCGCCGCGTCAAAAACTATCTGACCAATGAGATTGGTGCTTTTGCTCACGTTTTTGGAGCTTTTGAATTTACAGTAAAACACAACTTGGAGGCGCTCAAACACAAAACGGTCTTGCCAAGTAGCGTCGCCGTCTACACAGTCAGGAAGAAATAAGACGAGGAAGATGCAAGGCAAGAGCTGCTGTTCTCATTGGTGCTAGAACATAAAGAACTATGACAAACGCGACTGCGACTACACACATCTTGATAAAAGAAAACTGATATGGAGTGCTATTGCAGAGCAAATTGGCGGCAACTAATGTCAGGGAATGAATTCGCATGTTGACTCGGCTCATCGTCAGCAAAAATCGCTCGGGTGTGCGTTGAAAAACGCTGACGAATACATTTTTCTTTGTCTGCTACCTTTGACATCACAGATCAGGATAGCAGCTAGTGTTTCTTATTGAATCATTTCTGATGACTCCCCTGGCTCCTATTCCTGTTTTTGAGTTGTGGGTTGTCCCAATCAGGTATAATTTCTCAGGACACCGATTTCAGTGATACCTGTCAGATATTAGGGAATTTTATGCATGATATTAAAAAAATCCTTCTGTATATGTCCGTCTGGGTTTGCTGAGTGCGTCTCATTGGTCACATGAAGCTGAAACTCTGCACTCCTGCTGTTTTTTTTTAAGTGCCGTGTATCATTAACGTGAGCACTCTCAAAAGCGTATTTTTCTATCTATTAGAGAAGAAGAGCTGGCACAGCTGCAGAGGTGCTGACTCTTTCTAACTTGCATCCAATGGAGCCTTCAGAGATATCAAACGCAGCAGGCACACACGCGCCAGCACAGACAGCAAGCATATGTGCATAGTGCCCTCTCTATCTCTGCCTGGCGAATGCTCTGGGCAGCAGGCAGAGGGAGGACGTAAGACTGTCAATTAGGGTTAAAAGGCGCAGTGCAGGAGGGTGGGAGCAATGGAGCATGGGTCCAGTCCGGCCGCAGCACCTGATGCCTAATAATGGAAATCGACGTGGCTGCTTTTTCATTCCGCCACTCTGGGCGAGATTCCAGCGCAGCTGAGGAAAGCCAGAGGGAGGATGTCTACAGCTGTAGGCTTTATCTCCCCTTGAAGCGTCTTTCAATAAAAAAACAATGACATTCACCAAATTATTACTGCTATTATCATTTTAATAATACAGGACTGTTCACACTACTTGACACTAACATCCATGGAGAATCGCAGTCATATTAGGAAGACAATCGCATAAAAACATGACTCACGTTATTTACAAACGTTTAAAGACAACATGAAATTTGCTTGCTTAATGTCACTGCATTCATAAATGCATTTTATTCTTAGAAAATGCTTGTTTTTATAATCTTTCACCAAAAATAAAAAAGGCCATGTGGTGTATATTAGTACAAGCATATGCGTTTTCTTTGCATAAACTCCTGAGACTAGTCTAACAAATTAATAAATTATTCATCACATTTTTTTTTTTCATAAGTCAGTTACATAAAACTGGTCTAATTCAACGCGTTCTCATCCTAGGGCGTCATATAGTGACACTTTCGTCTAAATCCAACGCACATGGCACCCTTTGGCGTCAATATAACACTCACCGAGCTTTGTTCGGTTATAGTTAGTTTAGGTGGGGTAGTGTTAGGGTTAGACCACTAGGAGGCGCCTTTTAGCCCATATATATCTGCGTTTCATATTGACGACATGTGCGACGGACGTAGACGAAATGTCCAAAGCGTCAGTATATAACGCCTTGGGATGAGAACAGGCTGTCTAATTTGATACCAGAAAGACTGATCACCCTGTTCAGCCTGTTTTCACGTAAATGCATCTCTATAACACGCATTATGTATTGTCGTGTAATTTATGCGCGCAAATTAGTTTTTACGTGCAAATGAGACGCAGTTTTCACATGCATTTGATACGCAGTTCAATTTGATACCCTACACCACTACTAAACCTACCCTAACCAACCCATGCATATCCGCACGTAAAAACTCAGTTTAGCGTATAAATTACACGACAGTACACATGCGATCGGGTTGGCTAGTTGGTCACACTAGTATTTAAGAATCAGTCTTAACACGACAGCCACGTTTTTGCAACTGGCCCCAGGACAGAAGTGGGTAATGTGCTGCATTACTCTAATGTTGAGTCTCAGCAGTTGGAGAGCTGTGTTTAACGGGTAAACACACTCTCCTTATTGTACTCAGCACTTCTCACCTTAGCAAATAGAGATAGAAAGGTAGAGCAGGGAACATGTGCCAATTTTAACAGGCTTATTTGTCCACTCGTGTCTGGGGTCTGTGTTTATTGAGATAGGTGGACATCCGAGCCTCTCAGTCAAACAGATAATATTGCTTCTCTCCACATGGACCTGGTCAGAGGCATTTAGAGAGACAGACTGAGAATTTAGGGACCATGTCATTCGGTTGCTGTCATGCTATTTCTATATTTCTGCCGTTGACGTCACTGGAGAGGACAAAGACAGTCTGTGCTTAAGGGTTTGGGACTGTGTTCGTTCTGTATTGGAATGATGTCATTTCCCTGCTGCTTTGGAGTCATTAGTCACATTTACAGCCCAGCTGATCAAACAGTCTCATGCGCGAAATAGATTGGATACTGATGGATGAATGGATCTGACTCTATATCTGATACAGGACACACAAAAACACACATTAAATGGATGACCAAAGCAAACCTCTAAGCTTCCATATTCCAATCCAAGAAGATTTTTTGGATTTTACTGTGCATATTAAAAGGTAGCAGGTACCACGGTAGCAATATTAATTCATATATGGTAATTAAGTCACACATAATCATATTCCTCTCAGCAAAGTGCAAAGGTTTCCCCTAGCTCCAATAAACATCTATGAGAATATTATGTAATAAATGTGCACATTAATTCTATGATAATCAGGAGCCCATTTTCCCAAGGTTATATCCATGCCCTGTCTTAGCTGCAGCAATTCTCCTAGCCTGTATTCCTCGTTCTTTTTCTATCCGCCTCTCATCTGCTTATGGTTTTTGCTGTTGAGGCAGTTACTCGACTAATTGCTGCGGCTGCGGCGCACACGTTGGGCTCGGGGGACCGGTAGCTGATCCGGTAATGGGGACAGAAGACTGTGTTCTCTGTGTGTCCAATGAGAGATTCCAAAACACTTCTTCACACCTTCATAATTCATCCCCTGCAGTGCCTATGTATTTGGACATGGACAATCAGCAGGTCCAGACAGAATCCATGGACTCTTTCCAGATTTTCCGCACTGATTTTCGGAGGAAAATCTGTGAGATTCTGCCGAATGGATTGAAATGTAATTTGGCCTCTAATGCGGATTCATTTTCCTCGCATCGAGTTGAACAGGAGGAAATGGGAAGGCAGGAAATACTGGCAAATGGAGCCTGACTGCCAAACGCACAGCAGTCAGTTAAACTCACATCCCTCAACTGATCTGACAATCAGCACGGTGGATTCAGAGCATTAACGATAAATAACAAGCCGTAGAGCAATTAAAGAACAATGGCATTTAAAGTAATGACATGCTCTCGGTCTAATTAAACACATAGTTAATTAACATTATGTCATTATCAATGGAACATTTGCATATGTTTCAGAGGTTCAGCTGTGTGTGATGTTGCCTACTCTTTTTTATATACTGTATGTACGTGTGCCAATATAGTAGTATAAAGTATGTACTTGGTTATCATTCATTCGTGTGATTAAATATTGAATATTTAATGTGGAACGCTTCAATTAATACATTTGTAGGTGCCATTTAGGGTCACGTTAATCTATTAAGTACACAAATGCAATGCAATAAAATATTTTGTCTTTCCAATTGGTTATACCAGAGGTACACCATTGTACTCACTTTAAAAAAAAAAACTATTGCGGGCAATTTACTCACCCCCATTTCTTTCTTCAGTTGAAAAGAAATTAAGGTTTTTTGATGAAAACGATCCAGGATTTTCTCCATATAATGGACTTCATTGGGAACCAAACGGTTCAAGGTCCAAATGAGAGTTTCAGTGCAGCTTCAAAGAACACCAGATGATGAATAAGGGTCTTATCTAGGACTCTTCGAGTCAAGACTCGAAAAACGATTTGTTCATTTTGATGAACGAGTTCGAACAGGAGAGTCACAGACACTCATAACAGAACAGAGCAAGGCATTTGTGCTTATAAAACGTATTTATTTATTTATTTTTTAAATGACCGATCGTTTCACTAGATAAGACCCTTATTCATCGTCTGGTGTCGTAAAAGCGCCTTGAAGCTGCACTGAAACTATCAATTGGACCTTGAACCGTTTGGTTCACATTGAAGTCCATTATATGGAGAAAATGCTGTAATGTTTTCATCAAAAACCTTAATCTTGGATGACATGGGGGTGAGTAAATTATCCGCAAAAGTTTTTTATTTATTTTTTTAAGTGAACTACTCCTTTAATCTAGAATTTGATCTAAATTCTAAGGTGTGTATCGTTGTACCTAAAGTGTAGATACAGTAACATTACCTAAATGGTACACATTTTGGAAGGCTTTTCCCAGTGAGAATTTGTGTAGTAAATCAAATTTTGCAGACAGTGTAGAGTAAGAAAGGACTGAAGACAAGGAATAGTGTAACACAGAAAGGAAGGTAATTAAAGCAGTGGTTCATCCATGATTGGTTTCGATTGTGTAATGTGTTAATGGGAATACCCCAGTGTGTGTTTGTGAGTGTAACAGGCTGACTGGATGATGGTAATGCAACAGGGCAGAGTTGGCACTCCTCTGTCCAAACACATCCATCACATCCCATCATCCTGACACCACAACCTGGCAGCATCCTTTTCCTGTTCTTCAAAGAAGGCCACACACACACACACACACACATAAAGCCATCTGCAAATAAGATCCATTTTGCTGTTGGTTACAATTCAAGAGCTCATAAATATCTACCATTGTAAAAGCAATTCACCTTCTGTGAAGTATATTTGTTTTGTATGATCAATACTACCTGATCAATTTTCCCTTGAATAAAAATGATTCCTGCACAAACAACTTGGCCAAAATCACAAGATGCATCGAACCTGAATCCATTGCAGCCTGAAGCCCCAATAAAGAAAACCCGAAAGTGTTTATTTATGCTTTAGTTTGTTCTGGTTGAAATCAAATAGCCAATGCACTAATGTCATTCGCATCTCTGAACAGAATTTCTTAGACGAATTAAACCGTGAGTATGCTCTGTAAACAACCATGGGAAAAAACATCACAGATATGAAGAAAAAGTAGAAGTCAATGCGTGTGCGCTTTCCCAACCCATTTGGACCTGATATGTGTATACATTTGTGTTGCTCTAGCGTTCTGTTTACACATGCAATGCAACTTTGGACATCAAAGATTTAAGCATAACTTTATGTTGGGGCTTGTATTTTCCCAGTGAACAGTAATCTAGAGTGAAAAAAGACATAAAATCTTCCTCACTGTATTTAATCTCCAATGCATTGTAAGAATGTTAGGCTTAGTTAGACTTAGTTCTCAGAGACTCCCAGAAATACACACCTGACCATTTGTCTAAAGACTACTTTATGGAATAAATCATAAGAAATGTACACTACACTACTAGAGAAATGAGAAGAACCTCTATAATAACAATGGTGGCCATTTTGTACTGTAGCATGCAATGGTTTTGTTTGTGCTGAGTCTTGGTATAACATTTTATCAGACTCCAAATCACATTAATTTTTGTGTGGAATCACAGTGTACTGAAGGACAGTACATCGTATTGCTGTGTTATGTTTGTTTCGGCCACTTTAATAACAAGTGGCTGTAAAGGAAAGTCTTTATAATGAAATAAAAATGGCCTGAAAAGGAAAACAAAAGCAAACTGTTTTTCTACACACACACAAAAAAAAAACAGCTTAGAACCTGAGGGGAGAACATACATATGAGAAAAACACAACAATAGATCAATAGTGACTCATGCTAAGGGGTAAATGTTGCCATCCCATGGGAGATAGGCCTAGCACACTGGGCAGGGGTGGACTAAGCGTTCAACGGTTCCTCTACACAGCATTTCCCAGAGCATTGTTTCGGGTTTGAGCCAAGTCGTCAGTGGGGAGTTTTTAATTATCGAGATAAACATGCGACCAGCTTTAGCTTAAAACTTTTAATGGCACCAACCCCGGTGCTTCTCGTTTCTGTAAAAACAAAGCACACAAAGGATTTTATTTTCACCTCAGGCTTGATTTACCTCAAAGTCTAAGAAAGGAAGGGAAATAATGTTGTAGCTATGCATAAATACATGAACTTATGTATGAGGGTCTTCTCTTTTCTCTGCTCTCTGTAGGTCAGAATCTGTATTCATAAATATAGAGATAGAGAAAGAGGAGTTCAGCGGAGGACTCATTTTCTTTCATTAAGAGCGTGGTGACCCTCTCTCAGGGGAATCTCTGCTAACAGCAAATGCAGCTTTAGCGTTGACAAGTTGAGGGTTGATTGACAGAGCGTAGAGAACAATTACCTGTTGAGGAATGACAATTACGGCGACAGGATGGAGGCAGTAAACGCAACGTTATTGGTTTGTTTGTCTCTTTTTCTTCCCAAATCTCAATCACCTCAGCTTCAGCTTTAATCCTTGTCAAGAACAGTTCTTCCCTTTGTTGGCTCCTGAAGTAGGCGGAGTTTATTTGCCCTGTGATTACACGGTATTCAAGGCAGTCTGTGACAGTCTAAAACACCTGTGACAGGTCTTTTGGGTTATCTCATGGGGATGGGAATCGCAAGGCGTTTAATGATTTCGGTTTCCGCTTCCACTTTATGATCCAATTCTACAAACACTACTTTAACAATATTACATTTGAAAAATGACTACAGTCTATAGTCATATGGTGCAGTTTTTTTTTTAAATCAGCAAAACAGAAATCAGAAAAAAAGTGAATACAATGTGTGCAAAAGATGTACGTAGATCTTAAAATGACTTTACTTTTTAGTGAAATAGTTTAAATTTGTCTAACTATTGGGGGGAAGAAAACATGGTGCAATTTAATGCATGGTATAATAACATTGATTGCAACAGAACTGTGTGCATGTTTAACCATGGTAACACATTGATTTAATTCTCTGAAGTACAATGAAGCATAACACATTAACAGTTTAGTTCATTTCAAATTGAACATGATCAAATTAAGGCAGTGGCTATTTGCACTGTGTAAATGGCATTTAACAGAATACTACATAATTTTAAATAGTGGCAGATAGGCTTACTATTTGCACCTCAGTGTTGTTGTATATTAAACGGTAATGCAATAATAACATATAGTGTAAATGATTATATTTATTCAAATTCAGAAATGAAAGCCAACTCCCCAAACCTACACATACCATAACACAGTTTTAAACAGTTTATTTCCACTTTTCAAATATTTTAAAATATTTCCTTTCCGATCTGATATGTGATGGGAAAAGGGGGTAGAGCGTTTTCGGGAAAAGGCAGATTCAGAAGAAAGAAAATGCGCCTTACTCCAGATGTCAGTGGGCGGAGTTATGAAGATTTTATGAAGACAAGTATTTTTTATTGATTTATTTATTTTTTAGTATCTGTAGAGCAGTCAATATTTGATTCACTAAAAATAACCGCATCATAAGTGTCATTTGTTCTTGGATCGGTCTGGTAATCACACTTTAGATTTAACGGTGACCGAGAATTATTTGTGCAACTTTAAGCGCATTTGTTCAAATACAGTTCTGAATAAGAAATATTTTCAGTTCACAAGCCATATGCAAAAGTCTTCAATATTTCTTGTTTTACGAAGGATGTTGATGGTTATTATATGCCAGGTATGCCTGGTGTGTCCAATTGTTGCGTGTGGCCTCTCAGAACAGCTGGACAGCAATGTGGCCGCACTCCAAGAGCATAAGATGGCACCAGCAGATGGCCAATTAGACCTCATAATGCCTAATTGTAAATGATGAGACAGGTGTCAAATTAGGTATACCTGCAAATTATTGGGCGTGCTCGGTAAGCATTTTTTGAAAAGAGCTCTCAACAGGGAAAGGCTCGGGGGGAGTCTCTTTCTCTGTCTCTGTCTCTCAGCGAGATCGTAATTGTAATTTTCTCTAAGCTCGAGCGGTTTGAGTGGATGGATGGTGTCCGTTCGAGGTTGTGATAACATTCAATGACTCACCCAAGGTCTGCGAGGCGCCATGAAGGACACAAGACGTCTCGTCTTCATCACGCTCACCTCGCGTCTGTCAGGCTCAGACGCCGGGGTCACTTTCACTTAGTCAGGGACGTTTCGGGCGGTTGTCCTTCCAGCTCTACACGTCCCTGTGACACTTTGCCTCAGATACAATTAGACTGCCCTGTACTTCAAGAGTCATCATGTCCTCTCCGATTAATTACAGCAAATCCCTTATCCTCGAAGCGTACACAGCCGTTTCGTGACTCCAGACGTAGGTACATAGGACATGGACGGGAAGCACAGTCTGTCATTAAGTTACAGCTGCCCCCTGTCTACCCTTGTCCGTCTGACGTCTTCCAGAGATGGACAGATTAAGGACAATGGGCTGGTAAATGATCTGTTCCAGCCGTCTGTTACAATCTGTGACAATGAATATTAAGAATCCACCAGGCACCGCGACAACAAGAGTGTATGGCTATATTGTTTTACAATGGCAGCACGCTCACCTCAGTAACCTCATTACTGGCTGTCGGTTGTAAAACAGGCGAGTGGATGCATTACGCTTCCACTGCTTCTCCCCGCTGCCAATTAGGGCTTTTTGACCCATCGGTGGAGCAATCTGTCACAGTTGTGCCGCTTTTCGACTTCAGCCTCCGTGAAATAACAGAGGGAGAGACGTACAGGCCCACCCACCACAGTCAGCTAAAAGAAGCTGGAGAGCTTTACAAATGCGTATTACTCACACAAAGTGGCAAAGGGTGGGAACATAAAAGCTGAACTTTGCGGGAGACTTCTTGGTCTTTTTGGATGGGTGTTAAGCGTCGCCTGCCTACGCAATGTAAACACTGTCTGACTGCTGTGTTATTTTATGTGTGCATGTTTGAAAGTAGCACAGAAAAGGCTCGTCTCAATGGTCCAGTTGGGGAAGGAGTTTAAGGTGGAATCTACATAGAAAAAGAGCCTGAATGTACCTTGCAGAGAATTTGGGAACTTCCGAGCGTGGAAATGGATGAGCAAACAGCTTTCCTCTCAAGGCCCAGGGATTATTTTAACACCTCTCCGAGGAATGGCCCACGGACCTGCTGTTTCCAGCATATGGAGGTAAAAGGATGTCAGAGGGGCAGCAAACGGTCTGCACTCATTGGAGCATTTGCGCCATAACATTCTGGCACAGGCATTCGCTTCGATGAGGAAATTACTTCAGGTACCCAGATTCATACCCTTAAGTTCTATAAACGTAAATGTGTGAAACCAGCACACAGAATACAGAAGCCATATGTAAAATGTTTACCTGGTGCCATTTGTTTTCCTGACATTCACTGATTTTGCTGTTATTAAAGTATGCAATTTTCAACTATGCTCACTTTGGGTCTCTTATGCAAATAGAAGAACATTTGCTTGTATGCCTCCTCCCAGGATGCTGAGGGGCAGACATTAGCATCCTTGTCAGTTTCTGGGCATGCTATCATAAAAGAGACATCAATAACTATGAATGGAGCTCTGTCTCGCGGCCCCCTAAGCTATAACTGGGTTATGAAAACACACTACGGAACATTAAGCCATTATTTTTATTCTTGAATCCATCGGACTACCTCATTTGAAGCCTAGTCTTTTTCAAGCTTATCTCGGGCATTTCATTAGCATGCCAAACATTGTGGATCTGTGCTGGCCAGGGTTTCCGTGCATACATTATGTGGGTGTGTGTGTGTATATGAGAGAGTTTTAGAGAGAAAGGTGATGAAGGAGAGTCCAGCAGCGGGGGATATGTCGGTGCTACCTGTGAGGCGAGCAGATGATGCCACTACGGGAAGCTTTGAGTGTGTGTTTTTTTTTTGTATGTGTGACACAGATCCTTTCTACACACATTGACTGATTCATAGCCAAGTATACATATCAATGAGGAAGAAGAGAGAGAGGGGGGTGGGGGTGGATGCACTACAAAAATCCAAAGGTGGAAATATGAAAAATTAGCTACTTTATAAAAAAAATATCAAGGTAAAGCAAGTAAACATAACTCAATCTTAGACGATGAGAAGAAGAAATAGTGGGAAAGAAAGTTTCTGTTTAAAAAAAGCTCTCCTGTCGTTGCATTTTTGCTAATCAGTTCTTTTTAGTGTGTTTTTCAATGAATCAGAATAAATTAATGAATAACTAAAAACAATGTCATTTAAAATCTAAATATATTAGAAACATTTTACAATAAATTTGCCAACATTGGCTAATGAGTTATGCATCTTGAATTACAAATTAACAATATTTTAACCTGGACGCCTCCTAGTGGTTTAACCCTAACACTACCCCAGCCCTAAACCTACCCATAATCGAAGGGTGTTATATTGACGTGCCATGTGCTTCAGATGTATACGCATCAGTTTATGACGCCTTGCGATGATAATGCGTTGGTTGTTCATAATGCTATTTTAACCGTGCATAATTGGCCATAACGGGTGCACAGCGCGCATGCACTTTGATTCTTTCATCAACACAGATAAAGCAGTTTTTATTTTGGCAAATCATACATTATAACAAGTAAAAATGAAGACCACATCTTTCATGAAGATGAAAAAAAATGCCTTATTCTAGCTTACATATTTACCCATTTTTTTTCAGGCTACTTTGCAGTAATGACAGATCGGACCTGTTTGCCCAATGGTGGCGTGTATACAATGTTTAACCGACGCTGATTTTGGTGGGTTTCTCTCATCCCCATACAACATCACTTCTCTGTCTTTCACTTCCCTGACTGGAACGTCGGTCTCCTCGGCTGTGAACCGCTTCAGGCGCGCGCCATACAACATGCGATCCTGCTCTTAAAGGGTGTGTTGGATGACGCTCTGATTGGTTTGTTTCACGTTACGCCCAAACCACACCTATGA
Source organism: Pimephales promelas (assembly GCF_016745375.1). The sequence continues at coordinate 2,735,894 of NW_024121499.1, forward strand.
GTAATGAAGCTACTTCCAACCCCTTTTAAACTTGCAACAGCGCCCAAGACCCGGCCAAAAAGTTACTTGCGCTTCGCGCTTGATACTTGCATTTCAGATCGTTAAAATAGGGCCTGGACGATAAAGTCCAATTTAAGAATGTGTTACGATTTGATAAACCAGTTCAGTCGATGTGCAAAATAATGTACACATCGCACATTACTACCTTATTCATACACATCCTCAAAAGCTGCGACTGCATCAAGAGGTTAAACTGGCAAAGCCAAATCTGAAGTGTCAATGAGAGGCCTGTGGAAGGAAATTTAATTTGTTTCCCATAAGTCAGGCTTCATTAGCTCTTTGTGACTCTCAGTCCGCTGCATGCAAAATCAGCCTCGCCGTAAATCAGCAATCTGACCTAATAAAGTGTCCCTCTCCTGAGGGAAAGAGAGCCCGTCTCATACACATCTGTGCTCTCTCACCTGCGGCTTAGAAGGCCAGACTCTAATTGTCTTCCCAGTAATTGGTCAAGACAGGTCAGGTTAGCCACTTTTGTGCGGGCAACCACACATAATAGCAGCGCTCGTGTACTTCCGTAGAGTTGTTATTTGTTCCCTGCTAGTCCATCCCATCTATCTATGTTTTCAGCTATTCAAGTGATCTGCATAAGGGATGATCTGTAGGTGTAGTTTAACACAGATTGATGTGCTTCAGCTCCGTACGGGCAGATCTCCTCCTGGGCTGTGCGCTGTGTGTTAAATGGTGTGTCACGGTTAGGCGCGATTCTCTTCATTCTCACTCTGCTTTGCCGCTATAGTGGCATGACACTGCGAGGCGGGACCCTGTGCACTTGTGTTGGAGTCAGCACTACCCTAACAGGGTTGAAATGCTTTCCGTAGCCATCCTTTCTTCAATCCACTCGCTCCAGCGATCCCAGAAGGTTACAGACTTGCATCAGCGCTATCTAGTTTACTAGCTGCCCTTTGTGTGTGTGTCGATGAGACAGATAGACAAAAGAAAGTGTTTTTTGCTCCACTGCTTGGCACGAGGAGTGTGTAAAGGCTGCCATGCTGTTTTCTGTTTGGATCCATAGTGTGTTTGGTTGCCTGCATAATCACCCCAATGGAGAACAAAAAAAAAAAAAAGCATCCAATTTTAGGATTCATAAAAACCAAATGTATTCTCTTTTGAAGCAACGGTCAAAGAGGTGCATGTATTAGTGACTCCAATATCTGTGTAGGTCTACAGTTGGACTTTACCCTAGACTTCTGGCTCATTTCAGATAGTTGTCAGGTATGTGTTAGTCTGAGGAGTTAAGCAAATGGAGATTTGACTTGATGAGGCCTGGCCGCCTTTAATGCCCTGGGTCATGGCTGACATTTCATCATTTGTGTTTCTAATTACTGATTTACTCAGCCACTAATGGCTTCTGAGGATCTATGCAGGCTATAGTTATGTGGAAATGTGCCCCAGGCTTCACTATATTGTGCAATTGTATAGTGTGCATCAAAATAGTATGAGACTTTGAAAGTTGATCAATTATTTCATGATAATGTTAGTGACCCACACTCATGAACGACAAAGTAAACTATGCTAATGTAGCCAGTCATAACAAGGGTCATATGCATTAGAAACAAACACACAAAAACATAATTTAATTTAAAGCTAAATTAAAGTTTGTGGTGCAAGAAAATTTTGCTGGAGAAAAACAATACTACAAAGTTGTTTGGCTCCTTTATTTCACATAATAATAATGTTGTTTTTTTTTCTACCATATCTCACGACCAATCTCACGAGTGATTAAAAAGTGACTAATTCGTACGACCTCACTCGAGTACGATTTGTCTAAACCCACGTGATGGTTAGGTTTAGGGGCGGGGTCAGGGGTAGGTCATTCGTACGAATTCATACGAATTGGGCAATTCGTAAAATATGTACGATTTAGCAAATTCGTACTAATTTGTACGAGTGAGGTCATATGAATTGTTACGAATTATCCACCTCGTAAAATTTGTACGAATTCCCGTGAGATCGGGCTGGTTTTTTGGGGTCATTTATGAGTATAATATTTCACTATACACTCAAAACAATCCTGGGTTGTTTAACCCAAATTTGGGTCAAATATGGACAAACCCAAATGTTAGGTTAAAATACAATTAAAAATTTCAAAACGAACTTCAACTTTCACTTTCAACTGTCATTTTTTTTATTACATTTTTAACCCAAAATTTTGGGTTTGTCCATATTTGACCAAAATTTGGGTTGAAACAACCCAGGATAGTTTAGAGTGTAATAATTCAATTCAATGCTTTTGACATTTGATTTCTCCCAAACATCACAATAACTTTTTTCTTCTTCTTTTTTTTTCACATGTACAGTAACAGTTGAAATACAGTCATATACTGTAGGTTTGGAAAGTCAGTCCGTGATTTTCATTTTTGATTTCAGAAGTTCTTTTAGTCCCTCTTTCTCATGCATCTCTCTCTGTCTGCTTTGGTCTCTTAGCCTGTTGTTATCTTCTTCTTTTTTTTCCCCAGCATGCTTTATTTATGGAGACTTTTCATTGCTGGCATGATGCCCGAGCAAATTGTCACTTTAGAAGCGCTGACGCGTCTGTGTTGCTCTGTCTCCCGTCTCATGTCACTCAAACGCTCCACCAGCACTGCTGCACGAAACCTTTTAGGAGCCATTTACTTGGAAATAACATAACACATTCTGGCAGGCAAGAGTCTAAACGTTGTGTCTTTTGCAAATCTCTGAGAATTACGTTGGGAAATAATGCATCGACGTAAACTTAACAAATTGAGACCATTGATTGCAAATGACACATAAATGAACAAATGAATTTTGTCAAATTGCAGCAGTTTGCTGAGAGCTTGAGATTGTGGGTATAAATTCAAATTTCCTATTAAGCGCATCCCGGGTCGTGGCTGAGATTTCTGCCCGTTGATAAACACAGACGCAAATGTGGTTCAGTTCAATACAATGCAATTAGCCAGACGCAAGGAGTGAGTGTGCGTTATTGAATTTGTGTTGCTTGGTGAAACTTCTGAGAAGATAAATAGTACTTTCCAACTTTAGAACACATGGTAGGAGTCTTCTAGGGAGAAGAAAAATAGTTTCTCTCATCATTTGCTCACCCTCATGTTGTTCCAAACCCACATGGCTTTCTAAACAATGCTGGGTTGTTTTAACACAAATTTGGGTAATATGGTAAAACAAACCCAAATGTTGGATTAAACATTTTTAAACCAACTTCAGCTTTCACTTTCAACTGTACATTCGTTTAATTACATTTTTTACCCAACGTTTGGGTTTGTCCATATTTTAGCCAAATTTGGGTTGAAACAACCCAGCATTTTTTAGAGTGTAAGAACCCAGTGTACTTTCTTAAATATGAATGTATATTTCATCCTTTCCCAATTGCAATTGTAAAAGGTATACGACTTTACAAATTAATTTGTTGTGCACTAAGTTAATGTGCTTGATGAAAGCATAACCAGCAAACACAGAACGTTCCCCTAATGTTCCCGAATGGTCCCATGAGGTTATTTTTTTGGGAACCAAAAAAGAACGTTATAGGAACGTTCCATGTAGGTTATTTTTAGGTTCCATTTTTATAACGTAGGGAGAATGTTCCGGGAACGTTCCCTTAACCTTAAGGGAACGTTCTAGGAACGTTCTGGGAACCAAAAACTAACGTTCCCAGAACCTAAATTTGTTTGCTGACATTTACTGTGTATTTCCAGTTCTTTCTATCTTTCTCTCAATCTTTTTTTTTAGTATACATATCATGAAATAAAAGTATTTTAAATACAATTCAGTATATCTTTCACAAGGGACATCTGCATGAATTGTTATTGTTTTGTTTAGCTTTTGGAGGATATAATCACTGTGCTATAGAAAAAGGTGTACAGAATGCTCTAATACAGCTATCATAGACCTTTGAAGCATTTTTTTTATTTTTATGTTTTAAGATAATGATTCAGTCACAATTATGCCAAATATCTAATTAGAACATGGCTGTATTATAAATCTGTCATGTCCTGTCGTGTTGTGTCTGGTTCTCTCTCTTTACTCTGTCTCCCTCTGCTGGTCATATTAGGTTACTTTCTCTTTCTTCGCTCTTCCAGCTGTTCCTCATCTCCTCTGACTACCTCGTTCTCCCTCTTTCCACCTGTTCCCTTTCTCCCCTGATTAGCTCTCTATTTCTCTCCCTGCTACTGCTGCGTTCTTTGTCAGATTCTCTTTTGAGCATCTTATGTTGGAAGCTAACCTCTGTCTCGATTGTTTCATCGTCGTCCTGTCCTGTCCTGTTGGTGTCCGTCTGGTTAGTGCTACCTGTTAATCCTCTGATATCTACCCTGTCCAGTTCTCCTGAGGCTACATCTGAACTGGTACCCACTCTCTCTACGTCTTCCTGGTGAGATCTGCAGTCTGTTGCCGTAACCCAGAGATTCCTCTCGACTACCTAAAGACTTTTTGAAGTTCATCAGTGACTTGAGTTTCGTTGCGGCGCCCGCTCTGCGGGCAGTTTATTTCCTCATTGTTAATTAATAAGAAGATCAGTCTGCCTCACTGTGTCTATCCTGGGTTCACGTTTCATTAAAGACTCTGTTTCTGTTACCTCGCTGTTGGGTCCTCTTTACCTGCATAACAGAAGAATCTGACCACAATGGACCCAGCGAGTCCGGATCACCTCCAGTCTGCCGTCGAGATCCAGGGAGCGATGTTAGGCAGACACGAGGAGGAACTGTCCGCCGCCCGACATGCCGTTGAGACCCTGGCCGCCCAAGTCTCTGATCTTTCCAGGCAGGTTCATCAGCTCCGCCTTGATCCACCGACTTTCTCCGGGGCGTCTGAAGTTTCTGAACCCAGAGTCAATAACCCACCGTTTTATGCTGGTGAGCCCACTGAATGCCGTCCATTTCTCACTCAGTGTGATGTAGTGTTTTCTCTCCAGCCCAACACCTACTCCAGAGACAGAGCCCGTATTGCCTACGTGATATCGCTCCTTACGGGACGGGCTCGCGAGTGGGGGACGGCAGTCTGGGAGGCGGAGGCTGAGTGCACTAACCAGTATCAGGACTTTAAGGACGAGATGATTCGGGTCTTTGACCGTTCTGTTTTTGGGGAGGAGGCTTCCCGGGTCTTGTCTTCCCTAAGTCAAGGTAATCGCTCCATAACCGACTACTCCATTGAGTTCCGTACTCTTGCTGCCTCCTGTGACTGGAACGAGCCAGCGTTACTCGCCCGGTTTCTGGAGGGTCTTCGCGCGGAGGTGAAGGATGAGATTCTTTCTCGGGAGATTCCCTCCAGGGTGGATTCCCTGATTGAGCTCGCCATCCGTATCGAGCGACGGTTCGACCTTCGTCGCCGAGTCCGAGGAAGGGAGTTCGCCGCTTTCCACGCTCCTCCTTCTACACCGTTACCATCGCCCTCCGCCAGCTCGAGCTCTGAGCCCATGCAGCTGGGAGGCATTCGTATCTCGGCTAAGGAGAGGGAGCGAAGAATCATCAACCGCCTCTGTCTTTACTGCGGGGCAGCGGCTCATGTTGTTTCGTCATGCCCAGTAAAAGCCAGAGCTCATCAGTAAGAGGAGGGCTACTGGTGAGCGCAACTACTCTGGTCTCTCCTTCAAGGTCATGCACTACCTTTTCGGTTCATCTCCGCTGGTCCGGTTCATCGGCCACCTGCAGTGCCTTATTAGACTCTGGGGCGGAGGGCTGTTTTATGGACGAGAGCTGGGCTCGGGCGCATGACATTCCGCTTAAGGAATTAGAGGATCCCACGGCCTTGTTCGCTTTGGACGGTAGTTCTCTCCCCGGGATTCAGCGTGAGACGCTACCTTTAACCCTCACTGTCTCTGGTAATCATAGCGAGACCATTTCTTTTTTAATTTTTCAGTCACCTTTTTCTCCCATTGTATTGGGCCATCCCTGGCTAGTTCGTCATAACCCATCTATTAATTGGTCCACGAATACTATCCTTTCTTGGAATGTTTCTTGTCATGTGAAGTGTTTAATGTCTGCTATTCCCCCTGTTTCCTCTGTCTCTTCTTCTCAGGAGGAGCCTGGTGATTTGACGGGGGTGCCGGAGGAGTATCACGATCTGCACGCTGTGTTCAGTCGGTCCGGGCTACTTCTCTCCCTCCTCACCGTTCGTATGATTGTTGTATTGATCTTCGTCCGGGGACCACCCCTCCCCGGGGAAGGCTCTACTCGCTCTCGGTACCTGAGCGCAAGGCTCTCGAGGATTATTTATCTGTAGCGCTCGATGCCGGTACTATTGTTCCCTCTTCCTCTCCCGCTGGAGCTGGGTTTTTTTTTGTCCAAAAGAAGGACGGGTCCCTACGCCCCTGCATTGATTATCGAGGGCTGAATGACATTACTATTAAGAATCGTTATCCACTCCCTTTGATGTCCTCAGCCTTCGAGATCCTGCAGGGAGCCAGGGTTTTTACTAAGTTAGACCTTCGCAACGCTTACCATCTCGTGCGTATTAGGGAGGGGGACGAGTGGAAGACGGCGTTTAACACTCCGTTAGGGCACTTCGAATACCGGGTCCTTCCTTTCGGTCTCGTAAACGCTCCAGCTGTCTTTCAGGCATTGATTAATGATGTCCTGAGGGACATGCTGAATGTCTTTGTCTTCGTTTATCTTGACGATATCCTGATTTTTTCGCCGTCACTTCAGATTCATGTTCAGCACGTTCGCCGCGTTCTTCAGCGCCTCTTAGAGAATTGCCTTTACGTGAAGGCTGAGAAGTGTACTTTTCATGCTCCCTCCGTCACCTTTCTCGGGTCCGTTATCTCCGCTGAGGGCATTGAGATGGATCCCGCCAAGGTCCAAGCTGTTGTCGATTGGCCTGTTCCTAAGTCACGCGTCGAACTACAGCGCTTTCTCGGCTTCGCAAATTTCTATCGCCGGTTTATCCGTAGTTTCAGTCAAGTGGCTGCTCCCCTCACAGCCCTTACTTCGGTCAAGACGTGTTTTAGGTGGTCCGATTCCGCCCAGGGGGCTTTTGATCTTCTCAAGAATCGTTTTACGTCCGCTCCGATCCTTATTACACCTGACATCTCTAAACAGTTCATAGTCGAGGTGGACGCGTCTGAGGTGGGCGTGGGTGCCATTCTTTCCCAGCGCTCACTCGCTGACAACAAGGTCCATCCGTGCGCCTTTTTTTCTCATCGTTTGTCGCCGTCGGAGCGTAACTATGATGTAGGTAACCGCGAGCTACTCGCCATTCGCTTAGCCCTAGGCGAGTGGCGACAGTGGCTGGAGGGGGCGACCATTCCTTTTGTCGTTTGGACTGACCATAGGAATCTTGAGTACATTCGTTCGGCTAAACGACTTAATGCACGCCAGGCTCGTTGGGCTTTGTTTTTCGCTCGTTTCGAGTTTGTAATTTCCTATCGTCCGGGTTCGAAGAATACTAAGCCGGACGCTTTGTCTCGTCTCTTTGATTCACCAGAGGTTCCCATTGACCCTGAAGGGATTCTTCCTAAGGGGCGTGTCGTCGGGGCGACTGTCTGGGGAATTGAGAGGCAGGTAAAGCGAGCACTCTCTCACACTCCCGCTCCGCGCGCCTGTCCGAGGGGTCTTCTTTTCGTTCCCGTTCCCACTCGTCTGGCCGTTCTTCAGTGGGCTCACTCTGCCAAATTAGCGGGTCACCCCGGCGTTCGGGGTACGCTGGCTTCCATCCGTCAGCGCTTTTGGTGGCCCACTCGGGAACGTGACACACGCCGTTTCGTGGCTGCTTGTTCTGTTTGCGCACAGACTAAGTCCGGGAATTCCCCGCCTGCCGGTCTTCTCAGACCGCTTCCTATTCCTTCTCGACCGTGGTCGCACATCGCCTTAGATTTTGTCACTGGTCTGCCAGCATCGGCGGGTAAAACCGTTATTCTGACAGTTATCGATCGCTTCTCTAAGGCGGCTCATTTTATTCCTCTCGCTAAGCTTCCTTCCGCTAAGGAGACGGCACAAATAATCGTCGAGAATGTGTTTAGGATCCACGGTCTCCCTACAGACATCGTCTCGGACAGGGGTCCGCAGTTCACGTCTCAATTCTGGAGGGAGTTTTGTCGTTTGATTGGGGCTTCCGTCAGTCTCTCGTCCGGCTTCCACCCCCAATCTAACGGTCAAGCCGAACGGGCCAATCAGACTGTTGGTCGCATCCTGCGAAGCCTTTCTTTTCGTAACCCTGCGTCTTGGTCAGAGCAGCTCCCCTGGGCAGAATACGCTCACAATTCGCTTCCCTCGTCAGCTACCGGTTTATCTCCTTTTCAGAGTAGCCTCGGGTACCAACCTCCTCTGTTCTCGTCTCAGCTCGCCGATTCCAATGTTCCCTCTGCTCAGGCTTTTGTCCAGCGTTGTGAGCGCACTTGGAGGAGAGTTAGGTCTGCTCTTTGCCGTTATAGGGCTCAGACTGTGAGAGCCGCTAATAAACGTAGAACCAAGAGCCCCAGATATTGTCGCGGTCAAAGGGTCTGGCTGTCCACTCTTAACCTTCCCCTTAAGACAACTTCTCGTAAACTGACTCCGCGGTTCATTGGTCCGTTCCGTATTGCTCAGATCGTTAGTCCTGTCGCGGTACGACTTGTTCTCCCTCGTTACCTTCGTCGGGTCCACCCGGTCTTCCATGTCTCTTGTGTTAAACCCGTCATCCGCGCCCCCATTCGTTCCCCTCCCCCCCCATTCGGGTCGAAGGCGCTCCCATCTACAGGGTCCGCAAGATTCTGGACATGCGTCCGCGGGGTCGTGGGCATCAGTTTCTGGTAGATTGGGAGGGGTACGGACCGGAGGAGAGGAGTTGGGTTCCCTCCCGGGACTTGCTGGACCGTTCACTGATCGATGATTTCCTCCGTAGCCGCCGGGTCTCCTCCTCAGAAGCGCCAAGAGGCGCTCGTTGAGGGGGGGGTACTGTCATGTCCTGTCGTGTTGTGTCTGGTTCTCTCTCTTTACTCTGTCTCCCTCTGCTGGTCATATTAGGTTACTTTCTCTTTCTTCGCTCTTCCAGCTGTTCCTCATCTCCTCTGACTACCTCGTTCTCCCTCTTTCCACCTGTTCCCTTTCTCCCCTGATTAGCTCTCTATTTCTCTCCCTGCTACTGCTGCGTTCTTTGTCAGATTCTCTTTTGAGCATCTTATGTTGGAAGCTAACCTCTGTCTCGATTGTTTCATCGTCGTCCTGTCCTGTCCTGTTGGTGTCCGTCTGGTTAGTGCTACCTGTTAATCCTCTGATATCTACCCTGTCCAGTTCTCCTGAGGCTACATCTGAACTGGTACCCACTCTCTCTACGTCTTCCTGGTGAGATCTGCAGTCTGTTGCCGTAACCCAGAGATTCCTCTCGACTACCTAAAGACTTTTTGAAGTTCATCAGTGACTTGAGTTTCGTTGCGGCGCCCGCTCTGCGGGCAGTTTATTTCCTCATTGTTAATTAATAAGAAGATCAGTCTGCCTCACTGTGTCTATCCTGGGTTCACGTTTCATTAAAGACTCTGTTTCTGTTACCTCGCTGTTGGGTCCTCTTTACCTGCATAACAAAATCTTAGTGATGATCTAGGATCACAGAATTGAGTTCTGCTTTAAATGTGTTTATTAAAACTAAAGGTCTCGCTGTATATAAAAATAAGTTTATTTTCTTAGCCTATTAGCAAGCAAGCTTTCTTTTTTCCTCATTAATTTAAGTATACACTTTTAACATTGTTTTTTTGCAAGGTCAATGTGTTAAAAAATATTTATTAAAAAAAACATATTGTAAGGACGGGAAAAAGAAGCTTAATTCAAAATATGTTTATCTTTTTACATGCAAGTAAAATATAGTGTAAGGTTTTCTTTAAATTTATTAAAAACAATTTGGCAGTGTATGACCAATGCTTGTGTGTAAAGATTATATCTCCTTATTTAAAGGGACAGCACAACACCCTTTTTAATCAGCCCCTAATGTGCCTTCTGGAAATAGAGTCCAGAGGCGCTTCATCCCGCGAGTGATTGTCAGTCTCTCTTCTGAAACTCTTACCTCACTAATGCTGTTAATGCCACTCAGATCTCATTTGCCGCCTAATGACATCTTAAAGAACACAGATTTCTCTTTGGAGTCCATTAAAGAACCGACAGGCTGGTCTTTGCAGAACAAAGAAAGGAACTGGCAAAGGGAGGGTTCAGCGCCGGTTTGATGCCTGAGGAGAATGAGCTGACAGTCAAGTTTACATTATCAAAGGCTTGTTTCTGGAGCGTGTGTTAGCACAGAAAACTCCACACTCACTTTAGTCATTAAGAGGAAGACTTGCGTTCGTCAGACCATGTGTCTGAGATAGAAGAGGAAGAGAGATGGAGAGGAGGGAACAGAGTGCTCCCGGGGAACGCGAGTGCCTCGTGCCGGTCTTCATTCAGTGAGGGGTTTAATTAGAGCCTGAGCTTTTCATTATGGCTACCATTAATGTCAAGTCTGGTTAACCTTCACCCAGCGCGCAGAGATGCATCAGGATACGTACACACAGACACAGTCTTCCCCTACACTGGCCCTCTAGCGAGTCTGACGAGTCTCGGATACAGTTGTCTCGCCGTAATTAGGAAATGCCTACTGACTTTCTCTATGTTTATGCATGAGTGTGTGCGTGCGCTCAACAGGGATATCGCTTATGATGGCCTTAATGCGATGCGTGGCAGGCATGAGGAAATGGATTTTGTAGAGTATTCGAAATGAAGATTAAAGCCCAAAACACCTATTTACTCACACTAATGTTGTTACAAATCTTAATGACTTTCTTTCTTCTGGATTCCATTTTTGTATTATATTTTATACATGTTAATTAGGTAATAAACAAACAACTGTTTCACTGCTTTCCGCCAAAAACATAACATGGTGCATGCATAAATACATAAATAAATTAATAACAGAAAGAACCCCTGCAGCTGGGCAGTTTGTGAAAATAATGAATCATATGTGTGTACTTAAATATGTTCTTATGTTTTACTTAGTCACACACTCTGGGTTGTTTCACGTCAATTTTTGGTCAAATATGGACATTATACGTTACATTTTTTTTTTTTAAATTACATTTTTAACCCAACATTTGGGTTTGTCCGTATTTGACCCAAATTTGGGTTAAAACAGCCCAGAATTTTTTTTTTTTAGAGTGCAATACATGATGTTTTATTTGTGATGAAAAAAATGCTACAAAATCGTCTTCCTTTTAATAATAAATCCAACCTGAATTGAAGCCTCTTTAAAACTCGCTTTTTTAAAGATTCTTCAAAGGTTATGTATGTCTGAAATCAACACAACTAGAAAGTGCATCCAAATTTCACCTTAAATGCTGGGTTGTTTCAACCCAAATTTGGGTAAAATATGGACAAACCCAAATGTTTGGTTAAAAATGTAATTAAAACTTGGGTTTGTCTGTATTTGACCCAAAAATAGGTTAAAACAACCCAGCGTTTTTTTTTTTTTTTTAGAGTTTCATTGCATCTACAACATGTGTGAGACTTGTTAAAAGTGATTGTCATGTTTGATAATTCCTATCCACGGTACTTGGAATAGTTCCACTTTGTCACAAACAAGTATATTTAATACAACTTTAGTTACTCGTTGAAAGTAACTAAAATGCATTTAGTACATTTAGTACAAGTATACCAATTTATAGTTTGTCACACATACATTTAGCGTTTATACTAAAGCTCATATGAATAAATTGTGCTTGAATATTATTATATATTTTTTTTTAACCAGGGGTGACATTTTTACCAGGAATGACACCAAGCCCAGCATGTGAAGACTGTAGATTTCTCACCCGATTAGCTCATATTTTGGAATGTCTAAACGTGTACAAGAAGATTTTCTCCCCAGTGATTGTAAATCCTTTAAAGAGTGACAATGTGTGTAGCAGAAACGTCTGTGTCCTGTCTTTTAATTGGCATTTCAACAACCTTCAGCTTTCCTTTGAAATACCGAGTGTGATAACTGGCTTGCGAGTTATCTCCGTATAATGGATTTCTTATTGACGTCTCGTAACGCGTTGATGCATCGGCCGTGAAGGTCTAATGGGAAAAATGGAAGTGTGTTAAATTACATTTCAGTTAGAAAAGGTGAATAGGCTAGAAGAACATGCGACGTTCACTGTATAAAATGAGCAGTTGCATTGCATTGCCACTGCATTTGACACCTCCATCCAATGTTTGGGGGCGATTCAAGATTAATGCCCCGCGGAGCCTCGTTTGTATTGGGTACAGCTGTGTGTGTGTGTTCCTCATGCTGGGATGTGATGCCCTTTGCGCCCAGTGTCAAACAGCCATCAGCAATAGCGTGCGTCACTCCATTAACCTTCAGTCAAATTAATCTACCACACACTCGCCTTCCCATCAGCCTCTGCGGGCCCACGTCTGTGCACGCTGACAGGGGACGGCACAACATCCCACCCACGGGCCGACGCATCGGCGCTACACGTACTCGATGTATGACTGATTGAGTTAGGAGTGCGGCATTCTGCCACGGCTCTGAACAACCACAGGGCGCTTCCTCTAAATCCCAATCTGGTCTGACCATGTTAATGTGATTCTATCGAGGCCCACGCTGTTTCCAGCTGTTGGCGTGCTCCCACTCACCATAGCGGCTTCCCCGCAAGATCTCACTTTTTCTTCCTTTCTCCCTCTGTGAGGATTCAATGCTCTGTGGTTCTGCACAAACAAACAAGGCCTGATGCACAGGGAACAGGATGTGAGATCCTCATTTCTACACTCTTTACACAGCGGGCTGTAGCCTCCAACTCAATAGCCTGGAAAAGAGAGAGGTTTAAATCACTGCTGTTTCTTCGAGGCACTGCTGGGATCGAGATGTTTGCGTTTTTGGAAATATAAATGGGTTTGTGTGTAATGTGCGAATGAGATTGTTTAGCGTCTGTGGCAAGATGATTTTTTAAGTTTGCATGTTGGACGTAAATGTGATCTGCCAACTTTAAATGCGAATTTAAACTAACTTCAGTTTCTCTTCTCTTTTTTCTTTCTTTCATGCTTATCCATTTGGTCATCTTCTGAACACAATAGGTGAGTAAATGTTCAGTTCTAAGCATCTAAGGAATTAATTGACAGATTGTCATGCAACTCGAGTTTTGGTTAACTTCTTATCGTGCGTTTACACCAGACGTGAATAGCGCGTCAGGCGCCAGTGATTTCAATGTTAAGTCAATGCAAAGATGTGTTCCGTGCGGAAAAAAATCCTGCGGCGCGAATGAGGGGTATACGCCTCGTTCGCGCGAATACCGTGAATTGAGCATCTGGCGCGTTAAGCTCGAATGATTTAGTTAGTGCTATTTGTGCATTCACGCATTTGACATGAATTCTCGTCTCCGGCTCGAGTTGAAAAATCTGAACTTTGGCGTCAATTCGTGTCGCGTTAACCAATCAGGAGCCTAGCTGCTTGCTCATGTGGTGAAGTGTCTGTATGCTTCAATAAATTATTTTGTAATATGACTAAATGCTTGGTGTTCTAATGCACAACAAAGCAATTATTTTATGACTTAAAACTTTATTTCAATATACGAGACATGTTCATTTTGTATTGAATGTTATTCATTCCATATCTAGATTATATGAAATATTATTATAATATAAAGAAAACCAACATAAATGTGCATAAGTTCAAAAAAAATCACAGGATAGGTTAATAACTTTTGGAGGCTGGCTCTATTTATCATCAAAACAAAATTAAATGACAGATTAGGTGGAAGAGGGCGAGGGTGATCCTCGCTCCGATGCGGGACAACAGGTCATCAAACTGGGTCAGGCGGAAGTACCGCTGACAGCGGCCGTCATCCAGCCATAGCTCCTGGAGCGAGCAAATGGTGAAACGGTTCGCCTCTGAAGAGTCCGGTGGACACAAATACGGCGACAGAGAAAATACAGAGCGGTGAATCTCTCGATGAATGCTCGATTAACATAAAAAAGATGGACGCCAACGGGTTTCGATTCCAATGCGCGTGACGCCCGTAAATTTTGCTTCGAAGCGCACGAATTAACACAAAATGGTCAAGCATCAATCAAGACGCGGTAGACTCAAATTTGACGCACTATTCATGTCTGGTGTGAACGTACAGTTAAAGGTGTTGTGAGTGATCTCAGCTGTTTTGCCATCTGTCTTCTTACTAAACCCCACCCAGCAACAGCAACATAATGTCGGCCCAGATCCGGGCCACATCTGGTACATGTGTTGCTGTGTTGCTATGACACTATGTTGCTGTCTTGATGTCAACAAACGCAAATGACTGATTTCATAGTTTTCTAATCGGCTTAAAAGCTGCACGCCTCTCATTCTCAGGTCGCCTATGTCAGTGATGTCCCAGACAGCAAACTGACATTGAATCAACGTGGAAACGGCGTCTCTCATGACATTGAAACAACGTTGATTTTGCTCATCGAATTAACGTTGAACCAACGTCAGACGCGGCATTCTTCAAAGCTAAATAAAAATCGAAAATTGGTTTGCTTTCGTAACGTTGAAACAACGCGTTGATTTCAAGTTGATTTTCCGTTAGTTTTGAAAGAATGACGCGTCTGACGTTGGTTCAACGTTAATTCGATGAGCAAAACTATGTCAGATCAACGTTGTTTCGATGTAATATTTCCACGTTGATTCAATGTCAGTTTGCTATCTGGGGTCTGACAGCTAGTCAGAAATGGTAACAGCACTTGTTTGCGAAATTCTGTTATCTGTTTCAGCTGAAATATACTAACGAGCTATAAAGAGAAAGAAGGGCAGCGCTAAACTGGATGGGGAAAAAAAACCCACAGGAATCAAAAAGGCACATCAGAGCAGCGGTTTAGAAATGAACGCACTATTTCACTCCAATTAATCAAGCCTCATCTGTAATTAAAATCTCTAGAAGATCTGGCCACTGCAAGAACTTTGCTGTCTTATCACCAACCAGTTAGCGTCGATAATAGAGGCCTGTTTTCTTCACACGGCATCCCTTTTAGGCTGACAGACCTCAGCCAGGGAACAGCCAATACATTTTTTGTCCATATGCAAACACAGTATGAATGCTTTTCTTACTCATTTTGAGGTTTTGATGCTAATTGATTCAGATCTATTGTTGTTAGGAGTGTATGGTATGCTAACGATCATGACAAATGTGTCAAAACAACCTTCCCCGCCTAATCAGGCTTGCAGTTCTTGCCTGGTTTAAGCTTGTCTCCCATTAAGGTCAAGCTGGAAAATGCCCAACACCTGTAGTTTCAAATTGACACCGAGACCTATAATATTTTGTTTTCCATTTCCGCGGTAATTAAAACCCCAGCTCTGGCAGTGGCATGAAAATAGAGTGTGAGAACAGAATAAAAGAGAGTCTCACATACTCACGCAGACTACCTTTTTATTTTTATTTCTCTGACTCAACTGGCTGTCTCTCTCTCTCCCTTTCCTCTCTAAAAGACATAAAAACATATACCCTTCTCAAGGCCAAAGTGGCTTTTACAATGAGTTGCAGCGGGTAGACAGCTTAATTTTACACTTCTGTCCCTGTGCGACTGGCTCTTGTTGGCTCAGGGTAAGCTGTGTTAATTGGAGGCTGAGCGGTGTGGTTATGGCACCTCCTGTCAGACTGGCAAGGGCTGGTTGGGTCACTAGCAAAGGTGGGGACAGGTCAGCTGAAGTTGTGACATTTTAATTACCAGAGAAAGGCTAGTCCAGTGGTGTCAGGTGTGAAAGAGAGAATCGAGTAGGAGTACAATGCTGAAGTTTTTTTCCCCCAGTCTTTTCAAACATCACACGTAAAATTACATTCAAAAGGCACAAAAAAAAAAAAAAAATCAGAGTTGTATTTACAGCCCATAAATGCATTTTGATACAGCTCTGTAATGCCAACCCAAAGGTCATGCTGACATATCAGAGTGAGTTCAAACGGTGAAAAGTTTTTAATCATTCTCGAATTCAGTAAACTGTGAAATAAGAGAACCATTTCAGACTGGTCAGAGCCCTATAGAGGATAGAAACGTGTGATGAAATGTGGTGCTCATGTGGACGACGCTAGTTTGAGTCTTGCCCGCAACCTCTCTCATTGTCCCAATTCTTTTTCCGTTGCACTATAAAATATCCATCCAATACAAGAGGCAAACATCCCAATAGCAAAACAAATGACCTCAAAGAAAGAAAAAAAAAATTCCTGTTACACATTGGGCTGTCCAAGACTAACCAGAATCATTGCGACAGTGTGGTCAAGGTATAGTCCTTCCGTCCTCAGGCTAGCTCACATTCACACCCAGGCCTGGCTCAGTGTGGTCAAGTGTCAGGTGAGCTGTGGAGAGAAGGGGCTGAGATGGTGGGAGAACGGCTGCAGGGATGTGCCGGTAAAAAGGTCACGCCGTCAGAGCGTCCCCCGTGTCCTAATGCGACTCCCGTTGACCTTTATAAAATAACGTTAGCCTGAATGCAGAACATTAATACAAGAGTGAACCTCAGTCTACTCTCACAGGGACGAGATACGCCTTGTCGCACCAAAAAGAGTCAGAGCTGGGTAGTAACTGATAACTGATTAAACATGAAGTTTTTGAAATTAGATTATATTATGTTTTCAAATTCTCATTATAAGATCAGGCAACACGTTATTCGTAGTCTACTTGATATAACAGTTTATTTTGATGCACTCTTTGGTTTGGTTTCACTTTATTTGGATGGTCCCTTTAACACATTCAGTTGACTATAAGTAATGTTGCACCTACATTTCTATTAACTCTCACTAGAGTGTTAGTATAGGATTAGTAGACTGGTAGGGTTAGGGATAGAATAAGTTGACATGTAGTTACTTATAGTCAGTAGAGTGTCTGTTGAAGGAACATCACAATAAAAGGTTAGCAGATATTAAGCAGACAGTCTACTAATACTCTAATGGGAGTTAGTTGACATGAAGTTGCAAAGTTACTTAAAATCAACAGGATGTTTAAAAGGGACCATCAAAATAAAGTGCCATAGAACTAAACAAAAAAAATCTAAAAAACGTTTTATGTTAGGGGTGTGTGGATTAAACTCAATGATAATGGAGATTCCCACAACCTCTGTACACAAAAGTAGGCAAGCCAAGCTCTTGGAAGGGTTTTCAATACTCATGTAATGTGGTTTGAACCCGAGCCTTCGCTGTTATAATGAAGTACGGGAGTCCTCCGGAGAGGAAATCAGATGGCGTATTGTTTCATTTGTTTTCCACCAAGCAACTCACCTAATTTCGCTTCTTGGCATCCCGATATTCCCAACACGCTCTTATTAAAGCCCTGCCATTCTGCAAACATGGCTTCCCACTCTAATGGCAGCTCCCCACGCTTCCCCCGCACTCTTCAAATCAGCGTCGATGCCGTGGGGGTCACGGGCAGGGACTGGTGGTAATGAGATTGGAGCAGCGCAGCCGTTCTTTGTTGCGCAGGTTTCTCACTGTTGTTCAGACTTTAATTATCGCTAGTTGGGGCTGAGGGAGACGGCTGCTACACCCCTGTGGCCCGCGGGGGGAATGTGGAAAGGCCTCCGTCTGAGCGAGGTAGAAACCCATCTCCTCACAACCCAGAATGCCTTTACTACCACACAACAGTCACTCAGAAACCAAACGAGTACTTTTAGAACAAGCTGCTGCCGACTTGCAGAAGATCGGCTAGTTAGAGTTACTAACAGGGTTTCTGCGGACAACAGCGGATAATTGCACAGCAGAGCGCCACGAGGCAAAGACAGTGGATGCGTTCAAAGCATGACTAGTTTTTGATGCGGAGCTATCGCCTCGAGTGTGGCTCAAGGCAACAAAAGTTCAAGAGCCTGAAAGAAAAGGGGTTGGGAAAAATAATCCAAAAGGGATGGGTTTTCTGAAGACTACACCCACAGAGCAATGCTGGTCCCAGTCTAGCAGAGCAGAGTATGAAGATAGAGGGAGGCACTCCCAATGTTTATTTTTCTCTATTACTACATGTGTTATATCGGCTGTTACATCCATTCACATCATTTTATTTATAAAGTCCCTCATGTATGGTTTTCACGCTGTGTTCAAGAGGAGTGAAATGCCTTCACCTGTACAAAATGTAACAACTTTCCTGATTCCTACTGTGAAATAATCAGGCTGATTTATTCACTTTCACACTTCTTCACTGGGTATTTTTTAAAATAAAATTTTAATCAGATGAAGCTTACAAAACAATAGTAAGGCCAAGAGTGCTAAGAACAGTCTGAGTGAGAAAGCAGGCAAGTTTTCCAAATTGTTTATGTTTAAATCAGTATTTGGCAATTTTTTGTTTTGATGGTCCCTTTTAGACAATTTGATATCTATAAGTAGCGCCTACATGTCAACTAACTGTAGTATTAAGAAAAAAAATTGGTCGACTGTCTTATTAATGATACTGACCGCTGAACAAGAGATGTTTTTATTTCAGAAATCTCCTAAATTTTGCCACACAGTAAAATTGCTTTTTTTTTTTCTAAATTGGAAGCCCTGAAATTTCCTGCATTCTGCAGTGTGCTGTATGAAGCTTTTACACACTCTCTGTAGTTAAAGTTTAAACTTTAAAACTGCAGTGTTTACAATACTGCACAGCTGTGCGCTGTTTAAAGTGTTTGGGAATGCACTGTAAAGGATATAAAATATGAATAGCTGCATTTTCAGCCTTCTCGTTCTCTCGCCGTCTCTCTTCTATCTCGTTTCTGCTGTGCTTTTATACTGGCGTTTATTTATCTGAAGGCAGATGTGATTTTATGTTCTTTTACGAGGCACAAAAAATGTGGCACTTTGAAATGCAAATGTACGTTTGATCAAGTGGCATTTGGGAAACTTGTGTAATGATATGTTGCTTGTAACTTGGCGATTGTGGCAGTTTGAATCAAGGCAATTTTACTGTGAGCCTGCTTGGTTTCTACAATGGGTTGCTGGTAATTATTTCAGACAATCGATCCTGGATTTTTTTTTTAGAGAACTAATAATTTCACTTGCACTTCTTTTGAGCAGCTCACTTGCTAAACAAGAAGGAAATTGCATACCGGATCAAACTCTGGGCATTAAAAAAAAAACTAAATTGTTTTGTTCCTGTCTAAATTGCTCCCGTCCCGTTCCACCACATCCCAAAGATGCTCTATTGGGTTGAGATCTGGTGACTGTGGGGGCCATTTTAGTACAGTGAACTCGTTGTCATGTTCAAGAAACCAATTTGAAAAGATTCAAGCTTTGTGACATGGTGCATTATCCTGCTGGAAGTAGCCATCAGAGGATGGGTACATGGTGGCCATTAAGGGATGGATATGGTCAGAAACAATGCTCAGGTAGGCCGTGGCATTTAAACGATGCCCGATTGGCACTAAGGGGTCTAAAGTGTGCCAAGAAAACATCCCCCACACCATTACACCACCACCACCAGCCTGCACAGTGGTAACAAGGCATGATGATCCATGTTCTAAATTCTAACTTTACCATCTGAATGTCTCAACCGAAATCGAGACTCATCAGACCAGGCAACATTTTTCCAGACTTCAACTGTCCAATTTTGGTGAGCTCTTGCAAATTGTAGCCTCTTTTTCCTATTTGTAGTGGAGATGAGTGGGGTCTTCTGCTGTTGTAGCCCATCCGCCTCAAGGCTGTGCGTTTTGTGGCATCACAAATGCTTTGCTGAATACCTCGGTTGGTTATTTCAGTCAAAGTTGCTCTTCCATCAGCTTGAATCAGTCGGCCCATTCTCCTCTGACCTCTAGCATCAACAAGGCATTTTCACCCACAGGACTGCCGCATACTGGATTTCCCTTTTCACACCATTCTTTGTAAACCCTAGAAATGGTTGTGCGTGAAAATCCCAGTAACTGAGCAGATTGTGAAATACTCAGACCGGCCATGCCACGCTCAAAATTGCTTAAATCACCTTTCTTTCCCATTCTGACATTCAGTTTGGAGTTCAGGAGATTGTCTTGACTAAATGCATTGAAGCAACTGCCATGTGATTGGTTGATTAGATAATTGCATTAATGAGAAGATGAACAGGTGTTCCTAATAATCCTTTAGGTGAGTGTATTTGAATTCACTATTCAATAGTGTGACCCATCTTCTCGTCATACGAGCTTAGAAAGCGGATCCTGGATACTGCAGAGTAAAAGTAATGACCTCCTCAGTCACGTAAGAAGGATTCACTTCACATCTGTCTTTACAGACACCTTACCCTGAAAGTGTGCCGTAACACCTTTCTCCCTTTAGTACAGCAATTTCATGTTCTCGATCACCCACAGCTCTCTGACAGAGACTCTTCTGTTCTGTGGCTCAGTAATAACATCATGCTCTGTGGCAGGGTGCCACTGACGGCTCCGCTCTCGCGACTTGTCCTCGGAGCTGGAAGCTTTTTTTAGGAGGTGTTGTGTAGAAGGGTGCATGTTAGGGGCAGCGCTTCATTAAACTCAGATACTGCATCAGCACATGTTGGAAGTGGGACTCTTTATCACCGTTTGCTAATGGCCATCTCTGCCAGACCCATTAGAGCAACATGAAAGAGGCGGCACTGAACTCTGACTCCGTCCATTGGATCCCTATGATTGCATGAAAGTCTTGCCCATTATTCAAGATCGACTCGGCTTTAAGGGGTGAATCTTGTAAGGAGCCTCTGGATATCATTTGCATTTCTCAGCCTCTCTGTGTGGCTGCTGACGTCGGTAACACGGTGACACCTTGTAATGCGCCTCTTTGTCCGATGCACCAAGAGAGCTTGCCGTCTAAACACGGTTCTTATCTTAATGCCATGCTAGGGAGCGTTATCCCTCCGACAACAATGAGACCCACTGAAAGAGGCCATCCAAGAGCATTTATTGTTTCAAAGCGCAAAGGGAGAGGAAGAAATGATTGGACAAAATGAAATTTGTATTTACAAGGCTGTGAAGAAATAAATAAGGAGTATAATTGTGTGGTGGCATTGCTTTCAGGGCCACACACATCACAAGACCTCCCCTGAATTAAACCGATTTTTTGGTGCAATGATTTGGAAATCGGCCATCAGTGACTTCAGCAACCTGTGTAGAAGGGCCATCTATGCACTATGCCTGCCCTGATTGTATTAATGCCTCTGCATTTTCGGTAGCCGGAGCTGTGATTTAACCTGGTGCTCTGGTTGACGCGCACGCTCCTCAGAAATCAAGGCTAAGTGGAGGATTCATCAGAGACCGACCGGGACCACACGCGTATTCTTCCCGTCACGTCGGCGAGGACTGATTGGGACAAATCCTTTTCTCCCTTCGGTGTCAGCTCCCATTCACTGATCTAAATGCTTCTGGAAGAGAGACAAATGTTTTGATTAGAGGTCCCTCTCAATGTCACCAGACTGGCAGTTTAAAATGAGACGTTCCCATGATGGCAGAAACAGCCAACAGTGGGAGGAGCAGACAGATGCGTGTCTGAGTGATTTGAAGAGGTCTCGTCTAGAGCGGCGAAAAGTTGAGAGATTGTTGTAATGAACGCATCTCTTTTTTTAGTGCAGTACAGAACACAAAGAAACTTGAAAATACAAGTGTGAACAATGCAAGCTTTTTAGACCCAAGTAGAAGCATACTGAACAACATTCAGCAGATTTGGAACGCCTATAATTATAAAACAAAACAAATACTGTTTATTAAAGATGCATTTATTACCGTTTATGTAATTGTGTTGCTGGAAGACTATAGGTCGTGTGATTTTAGATCAGGTGACCGGATTATTAACAGTAATTCACCACTGGGCTTAATAAAACTTGAGTGTCTATGCACTCGAAACACAATTTTATTTATTTATTTATTTATTTTTTTAAATGCGCTACATGACTAGAGAAAACAGAGAAAAGGGATGTGGCATTCCTTTTGCCAAAAACTTCAACAAATGTACTTTTGGTTTTGGCTTCAAGTTCGTGAGTGTCAATAGAAACTGGTGTATCGGAGAAAGAGTACATATACTACTAGCCCGTTCTCAACCCATCCAACACACACGGCGTCAATATGAGACGCAGATATATATGGGGCAGAAGGCGCCTCCTAGTGGTCAAACCCTAACCCTACCACAGACCTAAACCTACCCATAACTGAAGCGTGTTATATTAACGCTAAAGGGATGTCTACGCATTGGCAAAAGCGTCGGTATATGACGCCTTGTAATGAGAATGCGTTGATACTACCACCATTGTAAAAATACAAAGCAGGTTGAACATCTGCAAATTTATCTTTTCAATAAAAAAAGCTTTTGTTATGCTACTGATATGATGGAGTCTTCAATTTGAGTGTCATACATTTTATTATTCATTTAGTTGTGTAAAATGATACATATTTGATAAGCTTTCAGTTGCAGTTTTAACACAGTCTTAGCGGTATGTTTTAAAACATACTACACTTTCCTTGAAAATCTGCACAGGAAATGTAAAAGAAAAAAATAGACAAGTACTTATCATTTGCATTTAATGCAATGTCTACAAAGTCATTAACAATACAAAAGTCATCACTTTGTAGGCACCAAGTGTGTTTTCTCTAACGAGGAATTTGTGTGCGCCATCAGATCGGGAGCTTTCTTTCCATTTCCCATCTTCTCTTTCTTGAACGAGCTGTCAATTACTCCGTCTTACTGTCGTTTGTTCAAATGAAGACGCTGGGATTGGAATCCTATTACTTTCACTGCTGCCTGCATTAGTCGTTTTATTTCACTAGGCCGACATTAGAAGCAGAGCGTTCGCACGCTTTCAATCTCAGCCAATCAGTCACAGGAGTCAGACGGCGTAGAGCCGGCCACACAAGAGCTTATTACCATTCCGCACATGGATCCTAATGGACGCGGTCCTGAGGCACTCCGTACCACCGTACAGATGGATTGACTCGGGTCTTCTCCGGTAAGCTTTGTTCCTATGAAGAGGTTTCACAAAGAGTGAAATTTATTTTGATTTGGAATGTTTCACAGACTTTTTCAAGGGCCATCTTTAGCACTTTCTTGCTGTCTTCTCCTCTCTCCCCCTCTTTTCCGCTTCTTTTTTTGGATGTCTGCCTTGGGCTCTTTTTAGTGTCTTTTTAGTTCTCTCTGAGAGAATCGCTCTGATATCGAAGTGGCAAAGCCTCGGTCTCACCTTCAGTTTTTTCCTGCTAAAGAGTTGTCCTCACAGCTGTACTCAAATAACTCAAATGCTGGAAGTGTAGCAAAAGTAAACGGCGCAAGTTTGTCTGCTTTGTGCATTATGAATCAGCTGCATTTTTTTTCAGCAGCAGATTCACTAAATACATTTTTCAATTCCCATGCCATGTCCCTTCTAGATCCTCTAAAAAGAAAAAGAAATCACTTAGTCCCAGATAGCAAACTGACATTGAATCAACGTGGAAACGACGTCTCTCATGACATTGAAACAACGTTGATTTGCTCATCGAATTAACGTTGAACCAACGTCAGACGCGGCATTCTTCAAAGCTAAATGAAATCGAAAATTGGTTTGCTTTCATAACGTTGAAACAACGCGTTGATTTCAAGTTGATTTTGCGTTAGTTTTGAAAGAATGACGCATCTGACGTTGGTTCAACGTTAATTCGATGAGCAAAACTATGTCAGATCAACGTTGTTTCAATGTCATATTTCCACGTTGATTCAATGTCAGTTTGCTATCTGGGGTTTAGTCATTATCTTATAAAACTGGTTAAACAGGAAAGGTAATGGTAACGGCTCCTTGTTCATATAACTATATCCTGAGACCGATTAAACAGCGATAAACAATATTCTGAGTCAAGACACCAAAGTTACCATTATGGTCTCACTGTTTGTCGACGCTGCAAATTGTTTTTGTGAGAATATCTCCTTATTATTCTTCCACTTTTTCTTTCCTCTTCCCTGCTGGGAGATGGATTGTCATCTTTCGGCACTCGCAATATATGAGCAACGTAAGCAGACCCCCATTCATTCATGCCACGCTGCTCAGTTATAAATCAAACAACACACCTGTGGGCCGTGCCTTCTTTCCTCAGCAGATGTTTTGGGAGTTTGAATATCTGTGTGCTTTACCACAGACACTTTCTAATAACAATGTTTTAAACTGATTCATTTCAAATATTAAAAAAAAAAGCCTCCCTGGCGTTAAAAAGACGCCATGACGGACTGCATTAGCACGGCTTTGTTGAGAGGCAACTTAAGAGCCATCATCAACACTTACACTTAATTGCTGACACTATTCATCTCGTCGATTTCCCCATGCAGCTCTTCTTCTCTACTGTAACAATTAAATGAGGGCAAAAAAAAGATTACACTTCTCTGCTCAGAGTGGCTGGGGATCAGTGAAGCCCGGTTTACACACCACATCTTAATTTCCCTTAGTAATGATGAAGGGAATACTGAAACACTCTTCTTTTTGACGATTCACACCTCACTGAAACAACACGCCTTGTGAAAATATGTCTAGCTAGTCATCATTTGTCAGTTATTTGCATCTTATTTGCAAGTAGTTATAATTATTGGGTAACACTTTTAGAGTACTCTTCCTTCATTAATGAATAACTACACATGAACAAATGAGTAACACACTCTTAACATTCTATAAACAAGACTTTACGGAGCGAGAGCACGCTGAGTGCATGGACATTGGACAACTGATTCAGATCGGTTGGACATGGCTGTGGTTACAAGAGGTAAAAACGATATAAATACTGCTCGTTTTCTCACACAAATCGCTCGTTTCGTGTCTTAGGCCATCAATGTGTACTTACATTTACGAGTCATTAAATCATGTTTAATTTGGACTTCTCTGTGCATGCTTTTTGAGGTGGGCTCCAGGCATTACATGACTGACAAACAACAACGGTTTGACCGAAAAACATCAACAAAATTGAAAATACTGTGGAAACAAAGACAACTACATCTTGGATGCCCTTGAGGAAAGCTAAAACATATCCAAAAATTTATTTCAAAGTGAACTATCCCTTTAAGTTGAGTTCACACCAAACATCCCAAACGAGACAAGTTGAAACTTGTAACTACTTGCAAAAAAAATATGGTCTACAAAATTCTAAGTTCACCTAACAGTAAAATTCGAAACTTCTTCATGAGTTTACGTTTCCGGTCTCCCAAATTTGTATGCACGTGTAAGGAAATCAGTGAAATGAAATGTTGCCAAATTCAGCATCTTATTGTTAAATGTAACGTAAACCTCACTCTCCTAGCCTCAAGAGGCATGCTTGCGACTAGGGATGCACCGAATGTACAGCCACCGAAAATTTTCGGTCGAAAATGGCCCAGAAGTGCATTTTCGGTTTTCGGCCGAAAAACTTTTATCACCGAAACAATACGGCCGAAATGTTGTGATGACGCAAACAGAAACCGCGACCTGCACGTGCTTGTCTGAAGTAACATGTCTGCGGTGTGGACGTATTTCAGTGTATCTGAACCCGCGAGGAGACGGAAGCCTTGTTTATCCACCTATATCTGCTCTAAACAATGCGCGCCGCCATGACGACGACTCCGTATGCGAGCGGGTCAAATATAAACGCCTCGACCATTTGGAGCATTTTAGTTTAAATTTCATTTTATACTGTGCATTGTGCTCAATAAATATTTGCATAATTTGTAAAAAAAAAAAATTGATATTAATTTATGCAATTGCAATGCCTTGATTTTAGTAAAGTTTGTACACAGTCATAGCCATAAATGCAATGATACTAATAATTGGCATAATTTCTTTCGGTGTTTTCGACCTTGGTTTCCTCTTTTTCGGTTTTCGGTTTCGGCCAAGAATTTTCATTTCGGTGCATGCCTACTTGCGACGTAATGTAGGTGAGTGTAATGTAGGCCAGTAACAGCTGAGCGTGTAAACCTCACTTCCCTCATCTCAAAGTGTTTATAGAGGCTACGTTATTTAGCGTCCTTGTTAACATGCCCACATCACTCGCCGGTTAAAGGCCCGCTCGGACCGGATTGAGTAGAACCAGTTACATAAAGTTGCCAACTTTTTTTGCCAAATGTGTCTGTTACACAGAGTAAATCTCTTAGGATCGTACAAATGTTAAAACAAATCCAACTGCCAATTTATTTGAATAAAGCATCTGGTTACATTGTAATAGATATTAAAAAATATATTGTCATTCATGTGTTCACTTCCACAACCACAGCAACTACCCTTTAGGGCTTTTATTTCACACAGCTTTGATCCATCTTTATATTTAATCTTTGTCAAAGCAATGGGAATACATTGTTGAAAGTTCAGTTCTGTGAACATCAAACGTGCTCTTTTATCTTGTTAACTGGGAGTGAAGAAAGTGTCATTCATTTCGGAGCAGGTCAAATTTGCTTTTTGAACTCTCTTCTTTTCCACATTGCAATATAAAACCATATTTTACAGCAAATTAGTTTTTATGTTAACATCATTCCACTAAGTTTAATTATAGCTGCTTTGCCTAGTGGATCTGAATATACAAATCTTTTACTTGTGCAACTGTATGAGTTATCTCGGAAACAACAAGCGCTTTGTTTTATAAAAGGTCACATCATATTTTTCTTCATACGTATTGCAATGAAATGAAACTGACCCACCAGAAAGCAAAAATAAAGGTCGGCTGCTTTGCTACTAGAAACACCAAATTCAGCTTTACGATCAAGAGAGGAAAAACCAGGATTAATAAAAGTGTGGATGCCATTTGACACTATGCCATTCTCTGGTTATGAAGCCTAGAAGCAGTCTTTGGAGAGGTTTGATGAGATCAGGAGCTAAGAAAAACCAAAAAGAAAGAAAGAAAAAAGATTCAATAAAGGCTCATGATAGTTGATGCCACCGCGAATGCCCCCGTGTCTCTTTCAGAATGGCTCATGGGAAAAGCACAACACCCCCAGGCCTCTTCTAACTGCCATTTATAATTTTTAGAGCCCATCATCACAGGCGATCCATCTTGATTTCACACCGCAGCTGTCCTGATGTGTCTAATGCCTTGTGCAACTGGGGTATAAATATGCTGGCTTCATTGCTGATGTTTATTCCTTCTGCTCTATGTGTTTGCGGGAGAGGAGACAAATCTTCATTAGAACGTGAGCCATCGCTCTGCAGCCAGGCCGGCCCCATCATGTGTCGGCTTATTTGTTTTTACTCGAGAATGCATGACAGGAAATGAGTTTGTACATTCAGATTGGGGGAAAGATGAGCACAATCCCCACTGACACAAACAGATACAAAGAAGCACACACACACACCGAAGCCTCGTCTTACATTATCCACTCTCGGTGTACAATGTTTATTTGACTATTAATCTGCGGTAGCCAGCTGAGCCTGAAGGATCTTGCGTGTACATGCTGATAAAGCGTGCCTAGTTGTTATGAGGGAGACTTACCATTCATCTAATGATACGCAGGAGGACAAGGGGCTCATCGAGGTCTTTTAAGCCCTCTCATAAACTATACCCACCTCTCTGTAATTCAAAGGGACCAAATCTGCACGACATTCACAGCCTGTGTAGTCGGACTCTGAAGGCCATGCTTTCAAGCAGGTTGTTCCACGCTTAGCAAATGTGGTCGTGATTTCTCCTGGTTTTTACCATCATGTAAAGGACCCTAATGGGCATCCTTTTCAAAACACTTCTGAGCTATCAAATGTAATTTACACGTTCCAGAAACGTCGGCGGACGTATGGAGATGAAAGCAATTGCCATCTGCTTTTCACCATCAGCGCCATTTGGATTTCTGAGCGGCTCACTTCCATCACGTTCAGGTGCGAGTGCAATAGGCCTTCGTTTAATTCGCCAAACGAGTTTCTATTTTTAATCTCCTCTGATTCCTAAGTCACAAAACAAAAGTAAAGGCACTAGCTTTTATTAAAGCAGGACAGCTATTTACAGCTGCTGTATTTACGATTTAGATGCGTTCAATGCAATTCCATGTGTTTTTGACCTCGTTAAAATGGCAGGAATGTTCTTCCGTCTTGAAATGACATCTTAATACATAAGTCCAGAGTCAAAATGATCTTCTTATCATGGAATGAGCATCTTAATGGAATCCGATCTGTAGTGGTGGCAGTGACCCAGCCATAAACCCTCACCTTCTCTGAAATGAATGAGCTCTTATAGACCAATTAATTTACCACTGACCCCAAATTCAATATGAATTATGCATCCATCAATCTGGAATGATCACTGGCAGATTTTCAGGGAGTGGGTGTGAAGTTAAAGTGTTTAAGAAGTATTGAACATGTGCATGCGACGCTTCCTATAGGTGCTTCATTGAGCGTAAGACGGTAAGAATGCGTCATCGTAAGACTCATTTATAACAGTTGGATACTAAAACACTTCGCTTCGAGGAAAAGTTCACCCAGAAATAAATTCTGCAATCAATTTGTTGATTTTAGCGAGATTAGCGACCCCTTTCGGCCAAAAATTACACACTGTATGTTTAAGCACCCGATCATGAAATAAATAATTATTTTGAATCAGTTTTTTCCACTAAATGGATTAATCCATTTGTTCAAAACTTCACTTGTTCAACTCATTTAAATGGTCAAGCTCTTTAAAGCAGGATGGATTCTGATTGGCTGTCAATGTTTTTTATCCTTTTATAAGCTCAAGCTTTCAAAGCACAGTTCAGCTGATTAATTGTTGATCCTCTCCACAGTCTTCTTTTGCATTGTTCAATTAGTGATTGCACAGCAGATAATTAAGAGCGTCACTCAGGCCCTGCACCTTGGATCTGAATGCCGTGCGCAGATTAGCGAGAGCCACGAGTGATTGGCGGGTACCGTCTAAGGCCAGAAGCACCGCGGGGAAGGACGCAGGCATAAATCTAACCTGTCAATCACATAAAGCTCTTCCTCGCAAACACATCCAGGTCAAGGTTGGGAGAGTGATTTAAGAGAGATGAATAAAGAAGCGCTGGGTGGCAGTAAATAAAAACGCATGACAGGATAATGTGCATATGGTTTGAGATTAATGAAAAGTAAGGAGGCTCTGGATCTGAGGGGTTAAGTCTATAAGCCACGTATATGATGTTTAGATTGATGAGATGTTTTCATTCATGTGTGTGATGTATAGCCTTATTCTAGCCATAAACACACTTTAAAAAATTCAAGTAAATAGTCTTATTTTCCAATTAAAAATAACAAAAGACTTTTTAAAGCATAAATCTTAAAACATAAATAATTGTGTTAATCATGTTAAAAAAAATTCAAACAAACATTACTTATGGTGTTATTATTTTATATAAATTTGCTAATTTTAACCTAAAATATATTTAATCAACATTTAGGTTATTTTGGTTATACCATTGTATCTTTTTAAATATCTTGGGTTTAGACACGCCGGAACATGTTCTGGCACCTCCGACGTTGGACCCAGAACCTTTTTTATAGGATCCAGCACCTCCTGTGTCACTAATGGAAATTAATAATTACTGTTTGTGTAGTGTTCAATGTTGTTATCCGTCTTGTTAGTCTATATTCCCCATTGAAGTTCGTCAAAAATCTTTTGTTTGCAGTTTCGATGCGTTTTTGAGGTGAATTGTCAGGGTAAAGT
Source organism: Pimephales promelas (assembly GCF_016745375.1). Next base: position 2,765,327 of record NW_024121499.1, read on the forward strand.
GGGCCGCAGACGGGAAGAAGCGCAGCGCACTCTATGTACACAGACCAGATATTTAATGTAAATACGGTCTGACTTCCCCACGTGCTTTATTTTTGACATTTTGCACCCATGTAGTGCATGTGGGTGGTGATGGCGCAGTGGATAAGACACATGCCTTTGGTGTGAGAGACCCAGGTTTGAATCCACTGAAGTGTCCCTAAGCAAGACACTTAACCCCTAGTTCCTCCAGAGGTGTGCGACCTCTGACATATATAGCAATTGTAAGTCGCTTTGGATAAAAGCGTCAGCTAAATGAAAACATGTAAATGTAAATATTATTGCCCATACACACAGCGTCAGCTAAGTAGCATTTTTGTTGTTGTTGTTCCGTTACCTCCAACCCCCGTTTTGAGTCGTTGGATCCACCCTGTAATCCCTGACGTGAGAGGTTCATTTACATTTAGAAACTGAGGCACTGGTCAAACGGAAGTGGTTTCACAGATCAAAACCATTAGCTCATCCACAATTCTACTTAAGCTTAATGTGATTGGTTTCAGCAATGCAGGCCGGACGATGCCGGAATAAACACAGGATTCGGCGGCTAAAGCTACGGAGACACGGGGCGTTGATTGATCTGGCCATCAACTCCGGCCCAATAGGCAGAATTCAATTAAGCATCATTTGGCCCAGACACCATTTGTGTTTGCATTCGCGTGGGTCCCCAGGTCTGGATTAGCTGAGCTCCAGCAGGGCTGTCCATGTTATTATGCCTTCAAATAACAGTGAGTCTGAGCCAGCAGGTACATACTGAAATCGTGTCTGCCGCTGGTCTAATTTGTCTATCTGTCTTCCATGATGGGCTTTTCATCTTTGAGCCAAATGACACAGAGCCTACAAATGCAGTGTGTATGGCGATTTTCTAATTTCAGCCAGGTTCAGTGTGACAGCACAGAGAGAAAACACAATAATGGGGAGATTTATTCATTTCTATCCTTCTCTAATTAGTCTAGGGGCAATACGGCATACTGTCCCGGTAGTAAACAGCCAGGATTAGGAAGCGTTTTTCTCGTGCCACTGGCTAAATGAAGGCTTCCAGTGCAACACATGCCCGTGGGCGCTGATGGATGGAGGTGGGAGCTTTACCATGCTGTGCATCCATGTGAGCTGGGGCAGGGGTGGGACGATTTATGCAGGCGCAAGGCTGTTTTCAGTTCTTTATAGTGAATATAAAACATACAGCACAACCAGAGTAGTCTAATTCCGATTAATGAGCCGTGAAATCACTTGTACTGATTTTTAGTCAATCATAAAATATTCAGTGCAACCACTCTAATAGAATTCTTCAATTAGTGACTTTTATGCATTGGTTATTTTTTTGTCAATCACAAACATACAGTGCAACCACTAAAATCCAAGTCCTGAACACATGACTCGTATGAGCAGGTTCACTTTTGGGTTTCACTTTATTTGGATGGTCCCTTTAACACATTCAGTTGACTATAAGTAATGTTGCAGCTACATCTCTACTAACTCTCACTAGAGTGATATAGTGACAATTCGTAGACATCCGGCGTACATGGCACCCTTTAGCGTCAATATAACATGCTTCGGATATGGGTAGGTTTAGGTCTGGGGTAGGCATAGGGTTAGACCACTAGGAGGCGCCTTCTGGCCCATATATATCTGCGTCTCATATTGACGCTAAAGGGTGCCATGTGTGTCGGATGTCTACGCATTGGCAAAAGCGTCAGTATATGACGCCTTGGGATGAGAACGGGCTGGGTATTAGTAGACTGGTAGGGTTAGGGATAGAATAAGTTGACATGTAGTTGCAAAGTTACTTATACTGTAGTCTGTATCTGTTGAAGGAACATCACAATAAAGAATTGGCAGATATCAGGCAGACAGTCTACTAATACTCCAATGAGAGTTAGTTGACATGTAGTTGCAAAGTTACTGAGTTTTATGAAACATTTCTTTTTAGTAAATCACAAACATACAGTCCAACCACTGCAAACCGATTCGTGAACAAATGATTCGTATACGCCTGTTTGAGTTAGTGAATCTGAAATGTACAACAAAGGCAGCGCTGTCCAACCATCCACCGCTGTTTCCTGATAAAATCACTCTTATGATCCAGTTATTTTTAGTGAATCAAAAACATGCATGCTAGCAGTGTTGTCCAACCAATTCCTGATTAAACGAATCTTATAAGCCGGTTTGTTTTAGTGAATCAAATTGATTTTATATTAATAAATGAAATAATACACTGTTTGTTTGTTTAGTATTGTTGTTTAATCTAAAGTTACCACATTTATGCCGTATCAAAAGTCTGTTTAATCACACATTTAGCAAGAATTGTTTTAATTGAACTCATATTTGTCTCAATGGAATTGCATTTATTTATTGCCAGATATTCACTGCTTAAAAGTACTAAAAGAATTGTAAACAAAACAGTTTGAGAGCCGGAGTCGTTGAAATCCTACTCCTAATTATAGAGCATCTTAATGGAGACAAACATCTGTGGCTGAAACATTAGCCAAAGACTCTCACAGATGCAATAATCCACTGGTGCATCCTCTAAATGCACACACACACGCACATACACACACACTTCCTCGCTAGAAGGAAATGGGAATATGGGAAATGGATGGAGAGAGGTAATATTCTCTGATTAGGAGTGTGCGTGTGTGTGTTTGTGTGTGCGTGTGTGTTCCCATCCAAGGTGCCGTAGAGCCACTGATTAGTCTCTTCGAGTGGCTATGCCATACTGCCCTGAGAGTAATTTTTGTCATGATTCACAGAGGGTGAGTTTTGAGAGCGTCGGGCCGTCACATCTCTGTTATTGCCAGATGAAATAGAGCAGGGGTTTGTGGACTGCCAGTGCTGTTGGAGGGTAAACAAATTACCACAGAGTGAAATGAAAACATTACAGAGACCATAATGATCCCTGGCTCATCAGTTTGAGTCTGTCTATTCCCCACACTTAAACAAGCGTACCCATAATCCAATCTGTCTAAAGGGACTGCTGAACCTTGTCAAGGTGTGAAGAACAAGTGCAAACAGAAGAAGGAGAGTGAGAATGAGGGAGAATGCTGATGGGTTTGGCTAAACAGATTTACTTTATAGTCTGGGAAAACATGCATAGGATGACAAAGGTCACCTGAGGGTTTTGTATTGATCCATCTGGGCAGATGTTTGGAATATCATTTTGTAAATGTGAATACTCCGTCTCACTGTAAAAATGATTTAAAACAAAGATTATTGGATTACGTTCTATAAAAAGATGGATGGATGGACGGATGGATGGACAAATGGAAAGAAGAATTGATGGATGAATGGATGGACGGACGGACGGATGGTCGGCTGAAGGATAGACGAATGGATGGATGGATGGATGGAAAGAAGGATGGATGGATGAACAGACAGATGAACGGACAGATGGATGGATGAATGGATGAACAGATGGATGGGCAGAAGGATGGATGGATAACCGGACGGATGGACAGACGGATGGATAAACGGACGGATGGATAAACAGACGGATGAATGGACGGATGGATGGATAAACGGACGGACAGATGGATGGATGGACGGATGGATGAACAGATGTATGGATGGATGGATGGACGGATGAACGAACCAATGAACGGACAGATGGTGGATGGATGGATGGATGAACGGACGGACGAACAGAAGGACAGACAATTGAACAGACAGATGATGGATGAACGGACGGATGGATGGACGGATCAACAGATCGATGGATGGACGGATAAACAGATGGATGATGGAAGGATGGATGAACAGACGGATGGATAGATGGATGAACAGAAAGATGGACGGATGGATGGACGGATGAACGGACGGATGGTCGGCAGAAGGATTGATGAATGGATGGATGGAAAGAAGGATGGAAAGAAGGATGATGGATGAACGGACAGATGAACGGATGGATGGATGAACGGACGGATGGATGGATGGACAGATGGATGGACAGACGGATGGATAAACGGACGGATGGACAGACGGATGGATGGATTAATTGACGGACGGACGGATGGATGGATGGACGGATGGATGAACAGATGGATGTATGGATGGACCAATGAACAGACAGATGATGGATGGATGAACGGACGGACGAACAGACGGACGGACAAATGAACGGGCGGACGGACAGAAGGATGGACGGATGAATGGACGGATGGATGGACGAACGGACGGACGGATGAGCAGACGGATGATAGATGAACGGACGGATGGATGAACAGATGGATGGATGGACGGATGAACAGATGGATGATGAATGGATGGATGAAGAGACAGATGGATGGATGAACAGAAAGATGGACAGGGATGGATGGACGGATGAACGGACGGACGAATGAACGGATGGATGGACGGACGGATTGACTACAAGTAAGGATCGACTGACCACAAGTATGGATGGACTACATGTATCGTAATAAAACGATCAAATGTCGAATTCCTACTTCTAGAAAATCTTAATGGTGACACTCATCAGGATGGATGGGTGGATTTGTTACTCTCAACTGCTTACATACGTATACACAAGCAGCAATTATCTTCATAATTATCCAATTACAACAGATATTTAATTGCATAAATAGTTTTTCAACCAGCATTTTTGATAGCCAACTAACCTGCAAGGTAATAATAACACCCCTGCTGTGGCATCATGCCATCTGTTCCACATCATTATAACAGCCAACAGTAAATCAACTCAATCTTGATGCATTGACACTCAGATAATGTTGTTTTGGTGGTTAAGGGGATATGACAGTTGGATTGGATTGTATTTTTACACTTTTAACGGCATCTCACAAATATGACATGAGGCATAGATGCAAATTAACTCCCTGCTGGGGAATAACAATCGACCTCACTGCTATTTTCTTAAAGGGATAGCACTCTTAATGGCCTTATGATGTAAATGGGTGGCAATCCATTCAGACTGTTAAAGTCAAGTCAAGTCAAGTCACATTTATTTATATAGCGCTTTTCACAATACAGATTGTATCAAAGCAGCTTCACAGTGATAACATGTAAGTAGCACAACACAGATCAACAACATTGCTAAACACTAAATAAATAACCCCAACTGAGCAAGCTCAAAGCAAGCCAAAAGCAAGGCGACAGTGGCAAGGAACCAAACTCCATCAGATTGGATGGAGAAAAAACCTTGGGAGAACCCAGGCTCAGTCGGGGGCCAAAGTGTGGTATTAAAAACAGTGCCTGGTTAAATGCCACTGTTATACACTTTCCAAGTTTGTCAAAATCCAACTGTCAGGTTTGATAAATCTAAATGAATCACTACCTAATATTTTTCCTCAACAAATGTTGAACATGTCCTAAAAATGTAATCAGTGAAAAGCAAAATACACTCTACAAGGACAAAATAACTTTTTTAGATAGATTTCTGACAAATTCAGACTGAAACCCCCCGCTAAATAGTCTTTTCAAGCTATTGCGTCATTTTCTAGCACTTACTTTACATTTAAGAAAATAATGATATTCACACATTATTTCAACATTAAATAGTTTCATCACCATATTTTCATTAAAAATTGCTTAAGCCCAGTTGCCCCGGTACCAGGGAGGTCTGTTTTTAACAGGTTAATATAACATTATATATCCCAAATGTTTTACTGACCAAAGGGTTAATTAGCTATATGTGCTGAAATCACAATGTGTCGCCCTTATTTGAGAAGACATACATGTACATGCAAAAACTATCATTTATAATGTATCACCCGTTCACTGAGCGAGCGTCTGACACATTTCACAAAAAAAAAAAAAAAAAGTCTGGCTGGAGAAACTTCTACCATTGGAAGCAACATGACCTCCATTTATCACTTGAAGACAAGACCACGCATGGTACAACTCAGATGTCGCCTGGAAGGGCGAGGATGAAATCTGAATGGAGTGTCTGGATAAGAGCGACCTATTTTGTTTTTTTAACAAATTGCATCACTCATAATTTGTTAACCTGATTGGTGTAGTTAAAATGAAAAGGGATCCAGGTCTAACACGCTATGGTCAATTTGAAGTGTGTGTGTACGCAGCTGGAGGGAGGAGAGCCCCTCAAGGCACTGCCTGCAGTCGTAACAGACCCCACTGACAGATCCGCCAGGATTCATGCCCGGAATATCAACACACACACATGCTACACCTCACTTTACTTCAGAAGACTGCATCTTATTGGGATTATTCCCCTAATAAAGCATTTATAAAGTGGATTAGTGTAACTCCCGCCCACTCCGGTACTTCGATTATTAGCATTAATCATTCATGATCAGCAAGAATAGTTTTTGTTCGATTGTCTTTCTCTTGCCCAGGTTTGCTTCAGATGACTCATAGGGTGTTATAAAGCAGTATAATCTGTTTCCTCCACGTCACTCTCCTCCACGCACGGATGACTGTGCAGCTGGAAGCCTCGAACGACGTGAAGATGAGGGAGAAGAGGAAGGGTCTGCTCTGAGGACGGCGACATGAGCACCGAAGCGGAATACTGCCAGATGCGACCGATGCGTCGCTGAGCTCCAAACGCCCGTGAATTCCTCCACCAGAGTGGGTGAACTTAAGCCCCCTGGTTCAACCCACCCTATTCATCACCCATTTTTCTACATCCTCCTCTTCACTGACCTACATATGTTTTCCTGCCGCTTGAGGTGGTTTGGAGGAAATCAAACAGGCCGGTGTTTTGCTGTCCGAGTGGATGAACCAGGTGGTGCAGTGCCTCAAATAGATCACTCGGAAGGATGTGTTAACCTCCCTGACCAGACTTTTCACTCCCATTAGTGACCACACTGATAGTTATGGTAGCAGACACCTTTTTTGTATTCCTTGAGATGCAGTTTTTCTGAAATTAAACAGAAGTGCATTTTGATATTTGTTAACATTTGCTTAATAAAAATACAAATGTCTGTTATTATCAGTTCATAAGTATTACGGTTTACAAAACTGAGGGCACAGATTGGAAATTTGGGTTATGGTTAATTAATCTGTGCGGGTTTTGTAAAACTGAGGGAAAAATGTATGAATCTGTGAGTAAGGTTTATAAACTGAGGGAGTACAGTATAGTAGGACTGTTCAACAGGGGGGAAAATACATTATGATTAAGGATGCACCATTATAATAATTGTGACCGTCAAGTCATTTCCACGTTAAGGCCATTGCACACTGAGTCCGAAATTTTCGTATGCGTTTTTTTTTTTTTTTTTTCGTATTCGTGATTCGGTGGCTCTGAATTGTCAAAACACCATTCAAACTCCATTCCAACTGCTTGCTAGAGATGCGAAAAACGCAGAAAATCGAACCTGATTCAGTTTTTTTTATGACGGACGAAAGTTTCGGAGACAGTGTGCAAGCGTGATTGACATAACGTAAGGTCGTATTTATTTTTTAACGTGCGGAAATTTCGGACGCGAATTGCGGACTCAGTGTGCAATGGCCCTTATTGACAATAACGGAGACAATGTCAATTTAGCTATTGTGGCATTATAATGTACAGAATGAAAAATTGGGTTTTGCAAAGACTAAATACTATTAATCAACATTAAAAATTGTGATCACAATATCAAAGGCATTAATTGGCACTCTACCATATTGCCATCCACTTTGAATACCACCAAATATGACCATTAATGCAGTTCACACATTTAAGCTATTAAAAACCAAATCTGCTCCTCCGTCAACATAGTAGTTGTGTTCGTGAATTGATCAGTTCACAGAGAATCATATACTTAAGATTGCCTGTTTTTCAATATTCTACAATATTCAATGTTCTACCTTAATTAAAACTGGAATGTCTTAACCAAAGAGCAGGCCATGCCACTACTGTTAGGACTAAAGGATTCATTGCACTAACCATAAGCATTGTTGGCTAACAATTAACTATGCATTTTCCTATTTTTATCCATCTAACCCCATAATGAACTCTCCGCTATAAATACTTTGGGTGTGGAAACCCCTTGTCTCTGTTTTACCAGTAGCAAATCATTATTTTCCACCTCTCTGGCAAACTCTCTTTCTAAAAATTTTACTCGCATGTGATTGTGTCTTAAAGATGGAGGTCAAGGGATTCATAAAAGCAATCTCTACATTTTTATTTTGTTATTGTTATTGTAAAAATAATTAGCGTTCATCATAATAATTTGAAATGTGTTGGAATCCAAGTCCAGAGAGGGTCAATCGTTTCCTAATCAAGCTAAATTGTGCGGTGGGTATTTGAGGGAAGTTAACAAGTCCACTGAGCGCAATAACCGCAGAGGGGTCAATCGGCTACTGCACAGAATGGACGATACGATAATACAATAATAATACGAATCTCGCAGTGGAAGAGACAGCAAAAAAGAAAGAAGAGCAATGAAGCATTCATCTATACTCAGTATTTCTTTAATGTGACAAGACAAGCGGAAACCTGATGTCTCTCAGCAGCCTGGAAGCGGATCTGCTGCGATTCACAGTTCCTATAGTCTCTGCAAAGCGTACCTGAGTAATCAACAGAGGACCTTCACAGCAAACACACACACATACAAATAAACCAGCTTACAGTACAGAATGAGAAACGCTGAAGTGTCCAGGCAAGCCTGCTGGCCTTCAAAGATGAACAGCCCAATATATTTACAAGAATTCATAGCGCATCTTTGCAGTTGTTGATTTAATAATGGCTTGTTGGAGCAGCAGACGTTGGATTTCGCCAGGGAGAATTTGTATAAATCAATCTGTGGACTCATGTTTAGCTTTTAACAAGCCATTCATCACATTTTACTGGAGGCAGGACAGAGGTATGACTGATTTGTTTACTAATCCATGGAATTCACAGCGTTAAAGACATCCTGCTGGATTCTGGCAATTAATTATTTCCTCCCTGTGTGTTTAATTTAACATTCATCTAGAAAATGTCATGTTTTATAGGTATTAGCACATTTCTTACATACTCGCACACAGATGTGTCCCTAATTTGCATATAGACTCCAACTGTTTTCAAATAAAGGTAATTTGTTACAACAGAGTACGGACTGACCCTAACTCCAATAGCAATCTGCAAAATGACATATTTTCATATTCGTCTGAATCAGTCAGTCTCAACCGTGTATTATTAGCTGCATGTCCACGACCCTCCGATCAGAAGTGTGCGCACACACGGCAGGTTCTTGTGTTCATTAACTGCTCGACAGAGCGGAAAAGAAAACGTTCTCAATTATTTTAAAAGATGAACTTTTTTATTTGACATGCAAAGGTAAAGCAAAAAAATAGAGAATAAAATAAAAATATCCATTGCAAAACTCTAACATTAACTCTTATTATAACAGATAACAGATCACTCTGTGGACTCGTGCATTTTCTGTAAAGCTGCTTTGAAACGATGTGTATTGTGAAAGGTGCTATTCAAATACATTTTGGATGGCAGCGAAGCTTGTTTTTTAAATTTATTGGATTGTTTGTTTTTGGCAATTATAATAATATTTTTTGTGAAAATTGTAATTATGAAGCAACATAGTTACCATCAGATGGTTCCGACCAGTACATTTTTTGTAAGGGATCAACATCATCCAAAGTTTGTTTTGTCATATATTTTGCTTATTTCTTTTTAGTAAAGTGTAACTTAAGTTAGAAACACACACACATACAATACATCAAGAAACAGAGGGTGGTATGTGTTCCACAGAAATGAGTATTGATTAAGAAGTGCACTGAGATGTAAAGTGGAATGAGAAATATGAGCCATCTTCTTCAATTGTAGATAGGCACACATCAGGGACAACTGCAGAGTTCAGCATGACTGCCAGTGCGACTCCCATTATTATCAGTACTGCCAGCAAGAAACTCGTCATCTCTCCACTGAGACAACTCATTGCAATATTGATAGCCGATGTCAACCATTGTATTTTTGAAAGTGCGTGTTTGTGACTGCACATGCAATATGTACCACTGGAGTTTGAAATACAAGACATTTGTCTTCTAACTAGATTCCCTTTGGAGACAGAAAAATCTTTGGGGCCAACTGCCAATGCTAACCAGTCAAACCTGGACCGCCCGAGTGACAGGTGCTGGTATCTTTGTGCCCAGCGGTGGAAAAATACACGAATACGGCAGCTATTTTCCTTCTCTTACTGCATCTAGAATGCTTGTTCTTGTATCCGTGATCACCTTTCTTTAAGAGGCGTCTTGCATCTCACAGTGTTATTGCTGACAGCCTTCTCAGGCCACTCATCTCTAATGGAGTTCATTTGCTTCATGTACTTTTCTGTGTGTGAAAGATCCAATGTTGACAGGCTGAAAAGATTCCTTTAGTACACTTCAACATTGCGTGTTAATCACACTTGAGTACTTGAGAGTTATTCATTGCATACATTTTCAAATGAGGTCATGTAACATTAACCACTTCATAATGGATCTGATGTGTTTAAGCCACCTCCATATGAAAAAAAAGAGCTGCACAAGTAGAAGGCTGCAGTTAAAACATGAATGTTAAACTCACTCTTTCTGTTTGGTTTGTTTCAGGAGCGAATGCCGTGTTCTCACAGCAGCCTCAGGACTTGGTAGTTGTGGCTGGTCAGCCTGTGACGCTACCCTGCTCCATCCCGGGATACCATGGTGTTGTGCTGTGGATCAAAGATGGCCTCGCTTTGGGCATTGGAAGAGATCTTGCAGGTAATAAAGTCACAAACAGTTTAGACTTATTTAACAAACTCTACTGAAAATGTTACCTTTCAAAGTGTATTACTGTTACCTGTTCACCTTTCAGGTTGAAGGAGAGAACCTAAACACAGACGATATGCAGACACACTGGGATTTATTGAGGCACAAAACAGTAAACAAAACAAAAACACAAGGGGGCAAAACAAAACAGAAGGGCAGTACACCTAGACTAAGACAGGAAATAAACTAGGACTAGATACTGACTGATAATGAAGATGAAGAGCACAAACTCACAATTATTAATATGAGATTCAGACAAAGTACTCACAGGACTCAGGCAAAGTACTCTCAGGACTCAGGCAAAGTATTCACAGGACTCAGACAAAGTACTCACAGGACTCAGACAAAGTACTCACAGGACTCAGGCAAAGTACTCACAGGACTCAGGCAAAGTACTCACAGGACTCAGGCAAAGTACTCACAGGACTCAGACAAAGTACTCACAGGACTCAGGCAAAGTACTCACAGGACTCAGGCAAAGTACTCACAGGACTCAGGCAAAGTACTCACAGGACTCAGGCAAAGTACTCACAGGACTCAGACAAAGTACTCACAGGACTCAGACAGAGTTATCACAGGACTCAGGCAAAGTACTCACAGGACTCAGGCAAAGTACTCACATGACTCTGACAAAGTACTCACAGGACTCAGGCAAAGTACTCACAGGACTCAGGCAAAGTACTCACAGGACTCAGAAAAAGTACTCACAGGACTCAGAAAAAGTACTCACAGGACTCAGGCAAAGTACTCACAGAACTCAGGCAAAGTACTCACAGGACTCAGGCACAGTACTCACAGGACTCAGGCAAAGTACTCACAGGACTCAGGCAAAGTATTTACATTACTCAGACAAAGTACTCACAGGACTCAGACAAAGTACTCACGGTACTCAGACAAAGTACACACAGGACTCAGACAAAGAGTAACACGCAAAGGTTGACAATGTACCAACACAGGACAGCAAACACCAGGGGATTAAATAGGGAGAAACTAATGAGGGGAACAGGTGACACAGACTAGGTAATAATGACAAGACAGGGATAACAAGGCGGCAGGTATCTAATGAGACAACACAAGCACATGGCCCAAACAACACACAAAACATGGTTCTGCCATGATCCTGCCACAAGACTATGGAAATCAGAGGCAGAATCTGTTGGCAGAATCATGAAAGTTGCCAGTTTATGTTATGATTTCGATGCTATTCTAACCATCCAGCTTCTTAAGTAGTTTTAAAATTATACAATATAAAATAAAGAGCATCATGGTAGATTTGCTTAACCATTCATCTTCACTTGTAAGACCTCGTTGATTAAATGATGTTTCATTAACAAAGTTCGGGAGGAGCACGTTCAGTTAATTAACACGAGTGGAGTGCACTCAGAAATCAATGATAAGAGGTATATATAGATTCAGCAATCTCACCTCACTCCATCGATAGTTTAGCAGCATCCCTCCACCGCCCCTTCTCCACACTTTCAGACCTAAACACTTACATAGGGAGTACTCTGGGTTCGGGCCAAACTCCGAGCTTGTAGCCTTCCCCTTGGACAGCACGGCAAATATGCATTTAATCTCATCTACTCTAATTACATGTAAGTGTGAACTTGTGAACTTAAACATCTTCGCAAAAAAAGACAATGCTGGTCATCTAGCTTTACAACTTTACAAGAAAGACTGCCCTGGCCTAGTCGAGCCTAACAAAAAAAAAGCTTAACCAGGTATATATACAACTTAGCTAGCCTCACCAGAAAGACCACACTGGTAGCTTAACAGAAAAGACCTCATTTTGTTTAGGTGACACATAACCTGAGAATAGGCCTGAACACCACTTTGATAACCACTTTACAGGAAAGCCTGTGCAAATCAAGTAACTTTACTAACTTCCCAGGTTTACATGAAACAATGCCAGTTGACAAGCTTCACCGTCCCCCCAAGATGCATGTTCTGATTGATCCTGGAACAACAAACTATGTTTGAAAATTTAACCATAACCATATCCCGAAATGATTCCTAAAATCAGACGGACATTATAGGTGAATTATACTGATGTAGAAGCACCTAATCATAGTTTTAAGCCTAAACCTGACAAAAACTGTACATTTACCCTTCAAATATGACTGGTTGATTGGAATATTGATCCACTTGGTAAAATCAGGTTCTGCTTGCTTAACCATTATTACAGGATAGATCATTCCAGTCGACCATCCAAACCTACTAAGCGTCATCTGCCACTGACACTAACCTGCATTAGTATGGACATTCATAACAGCCTTTTTATGGTCAAATAAGCTTGTTTTAAAATGCAAACAATTTACCCTAGTGCCAGAGCGAGAGGCAAACGTGTCGACAGCTCCAGCTAATTTTATTTGAATTTTACACTTCAACTAGCAGCCGGTCTTCATCTGCCTCTCAAATAACCAAATTGGTTTTAAACAAGGCTTTTGTAATTAAAGTTGACTTTGGTACACAAGTTTAAGCTAGAGGGTGTGATTGCTTTTTAAAAACTATCCAATTGGTGTCAGGCGCAGAAGGACAAGAGCAACTAAAATATAACCTCTTAAGTACTTTTAACTGTTAATAGCGTGTGAAGTGTGAGGCTCTTCTCGACTAGCAAAGTGCTGCTTGTTTGGTTAATTGCTTAAGCTAACAACCATTGGATTCTCATTCCTTCCACCTACAGACTTTGAACATCATGGACTTATTCAGGTTGATCAGAAACAGTTGGTCCCTCTTTATGACATTTACATTGGATTTCCTGGATTACAGTCCTTGTGTGGAAAGAGCAGGTGTAAGCATCACTTTGAAAAGTGTAGATTAGCAAAGGCCTAGAGACTTGATTCCCTAAATTCGATGCGTCGCATAAAGGGGAATTCAACGTTTTACTCCATTTTTTTTCTATCACAGCTCTGCCAAGCGCCCTGGGAAATTTCCAGTGCAAAGCATGACGTAAAGCCCAGTTGGCCTCTTTAAAAACAGTTGCTTGGCTGATCCTTACAATTAAATATGTATTCCGCTGGAGATCGCAGGTCTTTTTGCCTCTGACCTTTGGTGGCTGCTGCTCGGTGCCTTTTTGGCACTGATAGTGGCCTTTAATTAGACCCCAATAGGCAACTGAGCCCTGATAAATTCATTCCGCTACCGAGTTTGTCATTATCAGGCTCCTGGGAGATGGGTCCTGGCAGTGTAAACACTGGGAGAAGAGCTTTAAAAGTGGTCAAAGAGGAAGAGAGGGTGAATTGAAGCCGGGGTGGGGGTTGGGAGGTGAGAAGAGGTTCTGCGCTTGCGGGACTCGCGATTATGAGAAGAGAGACAGAGAGCGGCACTTAACGGCACATCAGCTGCAGTTTAACAGTCACGGCCGGGAGCCGAGGGCCGACCCAATCCGAGGCGAGCCGGCCCCATCTAGCTCTTTATGCGGATCAATGGAGGGCCAGCGCTCAGAGGGCCATGAAGAATTTCAATGAAGTCCTGCGCTCTCTCCGTCTCTCTTTTTTTTATGGCATGTAATTTTTTTTCGAGTTGCCGAGAGCCCGTGCTTTAGACAAAAGAGCACTTTAAAAGCAAGCTTCGGGTACAAGGGCGGAGGTGCATTGCTTTGACATGAATGACACTTTACAGGATAAAACTGCACAGCTGCTCCTTTTATCAGTCTTGCCTGCGTCAACAAGTAACACTGCGTCCAATAAAGAAAATTGACACATCTACGACTACGTACTCCAAGCTAGCAGCTGCACACATAAAAAAAGAGGCGACTACAACAGCTCAAAGCTCCACATTTCAATATCAGCCTACTCAGCTATTCATGGAAGAGGCTTCTCTCATTCAGAGCTGTTTCAGTTTGGGAGAACATTGATTAAAATGAGAAATCGCAAACAATATGTTTAATAAATCAGCAGACAAAAGAGGCTGATTCGTATCGGCCCCTACATTCTTCGTGGAGGTCCTTTTGCTCCTGCTTCTAATTAAAGACATCAGTTCAATACTGCCACAAACAAACAAATAAAAGTCATGAATATGCATTGTGTGGACTGCTGGTGTAAACGTGAATATCCATAACCAGACAGGGAGACCGCACAGGCATGCTTGGACATAAAGAGCACAGCCCAATTCCGATTTTGAGGCATTGTTTTATTTACACTCTTGACACATCAGTAATCCAAACAGTAGCTTCCGGATTTGTGCTGCTCACTTCAAAGAACATGTTTTGTGAGAGAGCAAAAAAGAAAAATCCATTGAAGGCAACACTCAAAGAGCAAAGTCAAATGTCCTTTTCTGCTAAGATTTTTACAACATAAACATTTCAGTAGCTGATACTAATCCAGTTTTGATGCCATATCATACACAGCCCGTTTTCATCCCAAGGCGTCATATACTGAGGGCTTTTGCCAATGCGTAGACAACCGACGCACATGGCACCCTTTAGCGTCAATATGAGACACAGATATATATGGGGCAGAAGGCGCCTCCTAGTGGTCTAACCCTAACCCTACCCCAGACCTAAACCTACCCATAACCGAAGTGTGTTATGTTGACGCCAAAGGGTGCCATGTGTGTTGGATGTCTACGGATTGGCAAAAGCGTCAGTATCTGATCATTAAACTATTCGTAAAGAAATCTCAACAAAATAAATAAACACATAGAATTAAAATTAAAGTACTTAAATCAATTAAAATGGTACATGATAATCTAACCATTCATATAAATACACATGTAAAGGTTTGAAAGCAGCGACTTGACTGTCAGAGATCACCAAGTCAGTACTGTTGAAACCTAAAAGGGGTGGTCTCATTAAATGTAGTTATTGGTTTATGTCAACAGTACACAACTTTATGTCAACTAACTCTCATTCATTTGCAAGTACATGTAAACAGTATTAGTAGATTGTTAGGTTAGAGTTCAGGTTAGCCGAATAAGTTGACATGTACTTACAAAGTTAGTTAGTCTGTTGGGGAGCATCTGATTGCAGATATTAAGCAGATAGTCTACTAATACTCTACTAATATGCCAGTTAGCAGACTATCAAAATAAAATGTTACCTTTTTTAAATATAGAATCTAAAAACTCAAGTACCATTCCTGTTTTCTACAAAATATAACCATATTTTGGCTCCCAGAATCAAACCTAATGGAAGAAAAGAACAGTCATGTATGTAATTATCACATTCTCTCTCAATCATGTGCTCTGTTTGAGCCGACAGACAGATACACTCACGTGTTCCCTCGAACCATTAATCAGTGCGTCACGTCTCCATTCACCGCCCTTTCCCCCTTCCATCGATCCGACATAAAGACTAATCCTTTCCTTTCCTGATGGATTCATTAACTCTAATGGGGCTATTTTATATTGTTTTCTTTGGTTGACGTGGGTTGTCTTAGGGATTCATTGTGATCAATGACAGAATTATTTCATTCTTCTCTCATGCTCTGTTGTGCATTTCTTGGGTGAATCGTGCATGATGATATATTAATCTAAGAGGTGTCCAGATGAGAGATGAAATGTGTCTTTGATAGAATGCACAAATTTGGGTTCATAAACAACTGCATTTGTATGGGCCAAGCTCAGATAATGATACAGGTGGGTGGATTTAATCTCTAGATCACAGTTAATCATTGTTTGTTGTTTGACTGGCGTCAGCTTGCATAAAGACGAGCTAGGATGGCTCCTTCACTTTATTACGGGATCACTGTAGGAAGTAAATCCCTGCTGATTTCAAACTCGCACATTCAAAGCCTACTTGCTTTATTGAGGGTTTGTTTGTATGTGACTTTTAAGTATGCCCCACTCAGCAAACAAACAAACAAATAAATAGCACACTATATTGTATTATATGTGAAATACGACACACAGACATGTCATGAAGCCAGTGCATACAGTATGGTCGGCATCCATCTTAGAAATAAGACCTCAAGATTTGCAGCTAGGCATTAAGTGGCAATAGATGTTGCCTGCAACAAACCCATCAATCTCTCATCAGGAATAAACACAGTATCGAACCAAGTCAATGGCCATTAAAATGACTCCGTAAGCTTCATTTGCTTTGACTGGCGGCCACCATAAACAGTGCTAGATTTGGCGACGTTCACATTACATGCCTTAAATTGTAACCTGACAGTTGCCAAAGGTTGACTTAATGGAGTTTTCAGTACGAGTCTGAAAGATTTCTCAGACTCCCACTGACAATTGTAAGATACAGTAAGAGTACAATTAATGTAGATAGGATAACAATTATTTCTGATTGCAGACTTTTGGCATTACAGTAGGGTCTTCTGGATCTCTCAAGTAGACAAAGAGCATGAGAATCTTCATTTAATCTCGGTGGCATCTACAATAAACAACAGAGATATCAAAGATATAATTTGAGATATCTATTTCCAAGTTATTTACTCTCAAGCTGTGCAGAACGGAGAAGCGAACACACATTCTGCAATCTCAAACAGAAAACAAATTAGGTCAAAAATAGGTAAATAACTGGCAACTTTTATCACATAGTGTCAACATAGGCTGTTCCTTTTACCTGACAAATTTCGCCATCTTTTTGATAAGACCTTCCAATGTAGTCCCACCAGCTAATGTGGGCACAGTCTGTATTTGATGGCTTATTAAATGTTTGTTTTTTGGGTCATCCTGCCCATTTTGTGTCTCCCACTCTCTTAGAGAAATTAAAAGCTGTATGTGGGCAGATAAAACACATTGCACCATAATTGTCTGCTGCTCTCTCCTCAATAGGGGAAATGAGAGACACTTCATGGTCTATTAAAAGTGAATGGGATCCAATGAGGCAACAGGCAATAATTGGCATTTTCTGGCACAGTGATTTCAACAGGCAGGCTCAAGGACTTAAAAGCCATTAGTCCAGTCCAGTCCAGTTCATTTTTCACTCCTTTCTGCAGCAATATGTTAAAGCACATCCCTCTTTCAAGCCTCATTGCTGTAGATTACAGTGGTTGCTGCAGTAATAGCCCCATGGTAGAGTTTAGGAATAGGTTGGGCTTCGTACCACACAGCACTCGAGAAGATATAGGTGATATCGGGATGCCCTTTCGAATTGACAATGGGTGATGCATCTCTAAACAAGTGGAGTCAGTTATATAAACCCTATCAACCACAAAAAAACACATGCTGTTTTTAATCCTTTCAGTTTGAAACGTATGCTTTTCAGAGCCAACATATGCTTTTTTTTTGCCGTTGAGTGCCCCGAGAGCATGAGGGTGCATGACGATTATGTCACAGAAAATTCTCTGGAGCGAACATGAATCATATCGATGGATGCTGTAAAAATCAATATTCTGCCACAGGTCATTCACTGGCAAAGATTCAAATGGCTGCTCTGTGGAGACTGGAAGCAGGAACTTAAAGCGAGATCACTTCTGAAGGTGTAAATTTAGCCACATAAAAAGCAATATTGAATTAAATTGAGGGGAAAATGCACAGCGCTCGGCTCTGTGGAGAAATACGCTGAGATCAGCTTCTGATGCTATTAAATCCGTATCACCCATCAGCCATCAATTACTGTCCCGACTTGGAAAGAGACAGCAATGACAGCACTTTTTAGGAGTCTCATTGGAAATTGCAGATCTCTCATAATTAGAAGTATTTGCCTCCCGAGAGACATTAAAGACATTCTCACGGAGAGCTTGTGAAATGTACCGTAAAGTATGACACAATCAAACGTCTCCTCCCCAATTTACATTTCCTATAGTGACAAAGCAAGCTTTTGCGTTCGCTCCTCATGCAAATTCCCAGGAAATAGTCTGCTGATGGGTTTTAAAGGCCCTCGGATCTGCTCGCTGTTGTAAAACAGTCAGTTTTCCTTGAAATACATCCTGCTGAATGTATTATTAAACCGCAAATCACCGTTCCTCTGCATCAGTTGAACACATCTCAATCTTCTTGGCTCTGTGTGCTGCTTGCTAAGTACTACACCTACAGCAGCAGCTGAACATATTATAGCAAAACCAGCAGATTGCCTCACCTCAATCAACCATCATCTCACCTCAGTCATCACTTCAACCAGCACAAAGTCTCACTCCGACCGGCACAAAATCACACCCCTACCTTCAGAAAGTCTCACCCCAACCATTAGAGAGACTCACACATCTGCTCATCTTTCCTTTATTTTAGAAAGGTCACAGATGTGCTGATACTTGTCTCACATTGGGTGTTTTTATTGTCCTGAGGGAAACAAGTCATCATTATTTTCACTTTGCACTTGAACGTAAGAAATAAGCTACGAGAAATTTCGTTGTTTTTCACATGTACAGACGAAATCTCCCGTATCTGTAAATAATATACAATAAATTCAACTGATTTTCTTTTGATATCGCAGTGGTTGCTAACAAACAGCCACTCTTGCATCAGCCTTTAACACTTACTCCCTGTGGCATTCGAGGATTACCTTACACTGTCACGAAAAACTCTTTAATTTAGGCGCTCGGTTAGTGCGACTCTGAAACTGACAAGCTACAATTTCCCTGGTTTGATCTACCTAGAAATGTTTAAAAGCACACACAATTTATTTTTAAAGCAGTCACTGCTGGACTTGGTGGTATTAACCAGTCAACTTCCCTGTTTTCCAGGTTATCCTCGCTATGCTGTGGTTGGGGATCATGGAACTGGCGAGCACCACCTGCGAATCCAGAGGGTGGAGCTGATGGATGATGCTGTGTTTGAGTGCCAGGCCATCCAGGCCGCCATGAGGTCCCGTCCCGCTCGACTTACTGTCCTAGGTTAGTCACGACTGCGGGTAAAACTATTTGCATGCACTCTCAGGAAAAATAAAAAAGATACGGAAGCTGTCACTGGAGCTGTACCTTTTCAAAAGGTACACTTTTTTTTAACTAAAGGGTGCATTGGTACTGTAATTGTACACTCTAAAAATGCTCAACTTTGGGTCAAATATGGACAAACCCAAACGTTGGGTTAAAAATGTCATTAAAAAATATAACCCAATGGCTGGGTTTGTCCATATTTGACCCAAAGCTTGGTTAAAACAACCCAGAGTGTAATTTTTGGAGTTTACCTTTTGTACCTTGTTTTTTTCTGAGTGTATTTTTATCAAAAGCTTATTTGCAACCTCAAATGTCCCTTTCTTAACATTCAATTACATTTTCTAATTTACTTAATTTACAAATTAAATCAAAACATGCACATAGACTGATTAGAGTGATCTCAAACTATTATGAGATCAGCGAAAAATAATGTACAGTATTAAAAATAGATTTTTCACTGACCAAACTCCCCTGCAGAACCATAAGTTCTCACTTTTAATTTCCTCCTGTAAATCCCACCGTCTTCATTATTAAACCAGAGAGGTCATTGAATCTTAATTAAGTTTTATTGGGTTATTATTCAGAGTTGCTGTTTCTGCGATATTGGGCAGCAACAGTGCTATCTGTGCTGAGGTAATCAACCACCTGGTAGGTTTGTCTGCTCTAAAAAAAAAAAAAGACCACCTACACCCACCAAGTTATAGCTCTTGCTCCCGCACCAGAGGGCAAAACTGTGGGTTACTGAGAAAGCACTGAGTGTGGTCAAGATTGGTGAAGTGGTGCCGGAATGCGATTTGCTTTATTGATCTCCACTAATGAAAAGTTAAAATAATGACCTGCATGGGAGGATGTAGTGAGGGAAATTAGAGGAAGAAAGAAGACAAATTATGTGGTCTGTGGTTTCTCTCTGCTGCTCCCCTCTATAAATGATTTATCTGCACTTACCATAGACAAAATAGTCACCTAAATCCCACTACTACGAGTATCACAACCGCCTTATGACCGGAACATCATTTACCATTGTCAACTTGCAAATATGTTTGATTGGTGAATTGACTGGAGGAAATGCTTTGAAAGTGATGATGTACAGGCTGTTTTGTTTATCATGATTCCCTCCTGCTGTGGTCATTATTAATTGGGACTTAATTAGTGCTGCTTTAGAACGGCCTCAACGGGCACTGATAAGGCTAATTATCCCACACGAACTCAAAACCAAGAACCTCAAGTTCATCTCAGTCTAGTTTAATTTCCTGTCAAGTTGGTCACCAGGGGGATAGTGGCTTTGTGATAATTGTGGCTATTCAACGCTTAATTTCCTGGTCCTAGAAAAGCACTGAATCATTGTAGGGTTGCACTTTATTTGTACAGTACATTGCACTTGCATTGTACTTACAATGTACCTACCCACAAACGTACTGAGAAGTGTAAGCTATCTACATGGGTTAAGGGGTTTAGGGGTTATCCGTTAGTACCTAATTTAGGTCATTACTACAATAAGTACATAATATGTTCATGCGAAACAGGGCTATAAATTAAAGTGCTAGTATGAAAACATACTTTAACCTCTGGAACACAAATTATCCTCCCCAATAAAAAGGACCAAACAAACTAGGCTGGAAAAAACTAATTATTTACTTCCAAGACTTTATATGTCAGTCAAAAGAATATATTTGAACAAAATGTAGACGGTAATGCCTATAATGTTGCTTAGTCTCTGTCTCTGTGTGTAGCACCTGAGACTTTGTTATGTTAATTATGAGAGGCTGAAAATAATAAGAAAATTAAAAAAAACTTGACTAACTAACCAGTAGCTCTGCACACAGAGGAAAAAAAAAAACAAGGTGACCAGATCTTCTAACCTGTGCTTGTAATATATGCAAGCTCTGTAGCAGAGTGATCTCTTAGCTGTCTTTACCATGTCAAGAAGCCTGGTCTGAGCCGTAGTGATGACAGGAATGGGAGTGTGACTCCCGCTCTTCCCAGTATTTCTTACCTGACAGCTGAAGTGGTCCCTCAACCCCTCGCTTCATGACTCAGCCTTCCCGACTGAAGGCTGAGTTTAGGGCAGGTGTACTCTCGGCAGACTTCCACATAGCCTGGATCAGCCAATCCCGCTGGAGGCTTTGATATCTGATCAAGCGTTTGAAAGTGGAGAAAACTGAATCCCAACTGTGAATTATCCTGAATACAAAATTTCTGAACCACTTACGGTTGCTTGCTTGAAAAACTTGGGAAAAGCTTAAGGGAAAAAAAAACAAAAAAATTCCTTCATCAAAGAAAAACATCTATCATCACATCCGCCATGACGCGAGGTGGTCAAATCTGCTCACTATAGCCAGACTCCTGAATTTTGAACATTACCTTTGCAGAACTCTGGGATTTAGTGAGTTAACCTCAAGAGGTCACTTTTCTACCTTGCCCACTGGACTAATTATATACTCTCTAAAATATCACCATCATTTTCTTCTTATGTGTCCACTCACCATTAATCTCAGGCCATGAGAAAATGGAGGGACAGAGATCAGCAACTATCAAAAGGTTACTCACTGCCACCATACTCTTGAAGACTTTGAATCTCAATTTTCCTCTTTCTAATGGTTCTCATTGCACTAGTATGTAAAGTGATAGCATAAGTTATCTCACAAGTTGCCCATTAGAAAATATTTGCTTTTCAACAGATTAAATACTTGGAAGATGCAAGGGCTAAATCTACCCCCCTCATTTATCCTTTCCTTTTGCAAAAACAAAAATATAATAATAATAATTATGAGTTCACAACTACTGGAAGATCAAGTGTCCTTGCGGGAGAAATAAATAGGTGAAGGCACTTGGAATGTGTATTCCTTCGCATTTGAAAGTCTCAAAGTCTTAGCCTATCATTTGATAAACAGCTTCAAGGCGTGGAGATTATTAACTTTTAATTGCAAATTACAAGATGCAAGATGTTTTCAAAACGTCCTGCTCATAGTCTTATGAGATAAACAAATGTCATCAATTCCAATCCAGATTTCATTTCCACAAGTGCAATGCCCTGAACACCACCAAACTTCATTTAATCTCTTTTTTTTTTTTTCACTTTTAATTGACTTAATATGAATCAAATGTAAACAAACATGCCAAACCTAGATGTACAATTGCTCACCCCTTAGAGCCACACACAATTCTTATAACCTTTGAGTTGGACATTTTTAAACCTGAATCGGAAGTGAAATAAAATAAGAAAGAAATTAACAACAATAAAGTCCCGTCAGTTGCTGGCAAACATTCAGAGCTTTCCAAATCCCATAAACCCAGTCTGTGTTTACTAAAAGATGATTCTTACTAAATCAAATATTAGAGAGAAAATTAATTAAATAGCTGGTTTATGTACCATTGTGTTTGAACTATTGCACTTGTAAGTGTGCACAACATTGAAGCAGATGTTATTTAAACAGACTATTAGCTTTGCTGGCAATTCCCCCCCTGCTGGGCTTTGACCTAAGACACATCTGCAAACACGCTCCTGTAACCTGAATGACAGACGAGACTGTACAGATGTTCCGTCACTTTGAAATGTTTTGAGCTGTGAGCAGCATCTAGGCTTGTTTACCCTAGATATATTAAGCTACATGCAAATTGCAATTTACTGTACACATAATTCTGTGACAGAAAATGTTTTTCAACAAAATGGAACCATGAACACAAACAGTAAAAGTTTTTTATTATACATAATCAACACATTCTCATCCTAGCGCATCATCTAAATCCAACGCACATGGCACTCTTTACACACGCTTCGGTTATGGGTAGGTTTAGGTCTGGGGTAGGGTTAGGGTTAGACCACTAGGAGGCGACTTCTGGCCCATATATATCTACGTCTCATATTAACGCTAAAGGGTGCCATGTGCGTCGGATGTCGCATTGTTCACTTTCTAGTGTTGCTGGTAGACCGAACAAGTAGTCACTAGCGTTGTAGGAACCCCAATAGCCGAATCCTAAGTGCACCATATGATGGTATTTTTTTTTTAGCCAGAGTCGTCTTTTTCCTGCTTCATTGTCATCTCCATCCTTCCTAAACACATCACTAGCTTTCAACCGCCCCCGATTCAAAATCTGACCCCTCCATGTACCAGGTACCCAACCGTATCTCAAAACTTCTTCTCTTTTCCAACCTACTGCATAGTCAGAGGCCATGACAATGCTCTCAGAAAACAAAATGAGTCTGCTTGTAGTGGTCACGCCAAAACCCAGCCCACGCTCACCCAGCACCTCTATTTCCTGCACACTTTGATGCTTATTCGAAGGTATATCTTATTTTCTTTCCATCACCTTTGGTTTCCCAACCTCTGACTCCACTCTGCTATAACACCGGCAATCTGGCCGGGCATCACTCATGCATCGAGCCGTTGAAACCGTACCCGTAAAGACTCTGCCAAATGGAGAGGAGTGAAAGAAATGGGGAGAGCAAAAGAATATGGATCAGCGAATGTTTGCCATTGAATCCTGCCTCCCGCAAAGCAACACATTAGTGACAGCGGCGTGAAGGGGGCTTTGATTTGGGCCAGTGAGCCACGTATGTCACTTGTCTCCATTCCTGGCATGTTTTCGATTACACTTCCACTTCTTCCTTGTTTCGTTGCCGATCTATCACAGCCCGCAGCAGCCATGTGAGCAGGTGACTGGAGCCGTTGCTGAAACAGACGGGCCTCATTGTTGTGCCAGACACGTCAGTGGAGGCAAAACACCACCTAACCCATTCGGTTCCCAACAGATTGCTTTCCCCCGTCCTGGAAGCTGGATTACAGGCCATATCACCTCACTCTTCCACAATCTTGTTTTTGATGTCAATAACTCAACCTGCGAAGCCACTGCTCCTATAGAGGCCCACTGTAAATGAAGTGAAATTTCCTCCCCTGCAATTACTATTGCATCAAACCCACTCTGGAGAATAAAAGAGATCGCTCTCTTGCTCTCTCACATGTCCTTCCTTTTAGCTCCTGGAACTGAAACATCAGCCATCCAGTTGATTTAAAAAGCTTGTCGC
This sequence comes from Pimephales promelas, assembly GCF_016745375.1. The sequence continues at coordinate 2,789,831 of NW_024121499.1, forward strand.
TGACATCCAAGGTCCCCAGTTGATTGAGCCAATGTTTCAGTCCATTTGGTTAATTGCAAATCCATTTGCCTGCATGTTATTTATTGTTTTCCTCAGACACATGCTACAAGTTAAGAGTCTCGTCACCTTGAACCAGGTCTTGTCTCTGGCTACAGATCATTTATTGTTTAATAATGTTTTTTTGGAAATATGCTGGTCTCTTTAAGTTGAAAAATTCAACCAATAAATCAGTGCACATTAAAGGGATAGTTTGCCATGTCCCAAAATTATCTTTCTTCCGTGCAGCGCACAATGACAGTAAATCAAGGCACAAACACTGCTAGCTTCAAAAATGTCAAAAAGCAAAATAAAACATTGTGATTTCTAGAAGATTTCTCAAGCCATATGATAGCTTTGTGTGATGGAAAGACCAACATTTTGGTCATTGTTTGCTTGAAAATCTCTTCCGATGTAACACAATGCATATGTGTTCGTTTCTCATACAAAGCCACCATATGGCTTCTAGAACATTTGTCGTATATACTATTATAAATTTAGTTCTATGCTGCTTTTTTGACTTCAGTCGCCTAGGAAAATCTAAGATTATTTGTGCTTCAAGGAAAGAAATGATGGTGATTAAATGACTGAATTTAACTGTAAAAGCAACTGAGAGATCACTAACAGGCAATATATCAGGACATGCGGGACAGAAAGACAGAATTATGGATTAAGCCAAGCCCAGCCAAGTGGAGGGTTGAAGAATTGCAGCCCACTGGCCAGTAAATAAAAAGCAGCGATCAATCCGCGCTGCTGACCGACTCATGAGAAATCTATCGAGTGACTTCGGTAAAGCGCTAATTTGAAGCCATTAGAGGATGCAGAGTTTGCAAACAGGCCGGTAATGATGATGGCTTGCATGGCTACAGGGTTGCCCTTTGTACAGCTGTCAGACTAAGAGTGTCTGGGAGAGTTGAAATTAGAAAGGCAATGTCTGACAAAAAACCTCAGCTTCACAGCTCGAAATAACAGCTCCTTCCTTTAATGACCAGTGCCGTCAGTAGAGACAGGCCTATGGCAGAGCAACAGTGAAGGGCTCTGGGATGCTGAGGTCTGCAAAAGAGAAATGCAGAACCTGATTTCAGCAAGAGCTACATGTTCCTGAATCAACATCTTTGTTGACCCTGGAAGAACATTCCAACCAACCAATCAAATTTAAGGAACATATTTAGAGTTTATATCAAATTTAGGCTTAAAACCAGGTGCTTCTACATCAGTTATTCACCCATCCTTTCTATCTGATATTAGGGATTACTTAGGTTACTTACTTACGGTTAGGACCAGAGGTTTAAAGTCCAGGTTCAGAAAGTAAAAGTCCTTCTCAGTATTTGCTAATTAGCACAGTTTTCAGCCGGAAGATAATTAGAGAAATTTCATTTCTCTAATTATCCAGAGTTTTAAAGTCCACGTTCAGAAAGTAAAAGTCCTTCTCAGTATTTGCTAATTAGCACAGTTTTCAGCCGGAAGATAATTAGAGAAATTTTATAAAGACAGTCCACTTTGTGTATACAGGCAGAAGCCATCTTGGAAAACAGTCTCGACAAGTCGAACCACGAACAACGTTCATACAGTTCAGCTGACCTGGCACGTCGTTCGTGGTTCGACTTGTCGAGACTGTTTTCCATTGATGGCTGCTGCCTGTATACACAAAGTGGACTGTCTTTATAAAGTATCTTCTTATTAATCGGTCTGTACACTTACACAGTTCTCAATGCTTCGTTTTGCTTGTAGGGACCCTCATTATGTTACTGTGTTAGTGTGGGGCTATTTTGAGACTTGTAACAATTTCTTTTTACTTATTATATGCCCCCATATATTAGTGTTATAATCTAAACAGTTTTCAGAGATAAAACTCTGTACATTCGATTATCATGAAAAAAAATCTTTTTTCGAGAACGGTTGACTAAGGACCAATGTGTTATTAGACCACATGATTATTTTGCGCCGGAGTTCTCCTTTAATTCGGTAAAATTGTCTTTTCTTGATTCCCAAAGATGTCTTTTAGGAAATGATTTTTTTTTTTGTCTCCATATGAGGAGTGAGATGAAAACCTTTCTTTTAGTAATTGTGCAAGATTATATTCATGGCCAAATCTACCAGAAAAAAATAGTACTAAGATATTCTTTATCACTTTTTTCTGCTAAAAGCAGTCAAGTGGAGCTGAGATTTCGCTGATATGATATGAAAAGTGTTTCTCCATCTTTGACCTGCTCTGCTATGATCAGTCACACTCAGAAAGTTACTAATAAAAAAATCACTTAATCTAAATACCCTTAAACACATTAAATTACATATTTCTAGCAAGGACATCTAACTCAGAAATATAATTTTCTATTTTTTTTTTCAGCCACATTTAAAATGGATCCGCATGGATCCACAATAACCATCTCTCGCAGGTTGAGATACAGTCAAGACTGCCTGTAAAAAGCCTGTAGTGGAGCAATCATGTGCCTTTTTATCGATACTTGGAAAAATGAGACCTCCAACTGGCAAACAAGAAAAAGATTTTCATTAAAATAAAGATGTCTGTAGATCTGAAGTTTGCAAAATTTCATTTGATTTTCATTATCTCACCTTGGGATTATAGAAAAGCTGCCAAATACTACTTTCATCGAAAATTAAGTAAAGTTAAAAAAAAAGACAATCTCTGTTGTCAGTCCTCATTCTATTATTTTTCTTTTTAGATTTGGGGGAGGAACTAAGGAGGATGAAGTTGGTTTAAGGGTCATTCTAAATAATAGGTTAAATAGTTGGAAACGTCTTCCACAAATTTTTGTATGTATTAAAATTGTATAATATGCAAGGCACATTTCTAGAAATTGTGCAGTTTATTATCATATCGTATTTTGAAATATTTTTCCTCTTCGCAAATTTGTCACTACCGAAACACAATACTAAATAATTTAATATTGAACAACTAATATTTTGTTTACATCTAACTTGTAAATATATGTTTGGCTATTTGAAAAAAAAATAAAAAAATCACAGGTTTATAAGATTTGGCATAAAGTTTATAATTCAGTATACTTTATTTTAGACAGAACATCCATGTTTCGGCGATGACGGCATATTTTCTGTGACAGTAATGTTTAGGAAGCGACCACATCACATTGTATAATTTTAACTTGTATAATAATACACTACTAACTATACTAATATACTAATGATTGCATAACTGTACAAAAATTTAGTTAAAATGTGTTCCCTTTTGTCACTACCGAAACAATGATGGCATGTTTCGGTCATGACTGTTTCGGTAGTGATAATTGTAGATACTTTTGAGCCTAAAGATGATAACCAGCACATGGTTACTGGTAGCACAGATCTAAACAGCTGTACACACATAAAACAACATTTTATGGAATTACACCCAAAAAAAGTGCTTGGTAGTGACGTCCCTTAAAGTTACACACAGATTTTAAGATATTTGAACACAATTCCCTCAAAATGATGGTACCTATCTATAATGAAAGAGAGGCTATGAGAGAGAGGGACACAATAATATTTCCTGATCAAAAATGTTGGGGTGTGGTCAAAATCAGTCTAAGCCAATGGACTAAAACAAATACTGTAAAACACAGTGACATGAAAATGACAAAATTATATTTTAAAAATATATTTTGAAAAAATATATATATTTTAAACAAAAAAAAATATTTTTTTTTAAACAACAATTAATTTATTATTTATTTTTTTTCTTTTATTTTTTTTAATATTTCAATATCATTTCACAAGTTGAAATTTAGGGGTTAGGGTTCGGGAAAGCCGCCTCCCAATTGAAAGTAACCAATAACATATTTTAAATAGTATTGTGGGATTCAATAGATAATAGACGGATCTTTGTAAACATCAAAAATTGTAATACTTAAATGCTTTTTTAAATGTATTAATTTTTTTTTTTTGGTTGTCGGACAGCAGTTTGCACCAATTCTGTAGAGTGGCCCATAAACATTTGAATGTACAGGTATATGTCAGTATAGCATTCCAGTTAAAATGTGATTTAACTTGATTTAAAACATGCCCATACAGTGGAAAATCTGTGTAAATACGCTTCCAAAAAGTCAAATGACTGAATCATTTGCTGAAACATATTGCTCTCGTCATTCTGAAATGCAGAGATTGTTACAAAACGTCAAGTAATTTATAGCATTTAATAAAGAGCCACTGTTGCTACGACTTGCACCAATTTCCCCATAAGGGGCCATTTTGTCTTGTTTTTTAGCAAATGGAATGGAAACGGTTTTGTGGTGATATTTCCATTTTTAATTAAATTGCACTCGTAATGTGGATAGCAACTTACTGTGTCTCAGTGGTGCCAGATCTAGCATACCCTAACCTACAACACATCACCCATCAACTATATCAGAGAACTGAGGCTCGCTTAGAAACCAGCTGTAGATTGAAATGCCCAGTCAACACCATCAGTCCAATGTTTCAGTTTTACCTTAGGATCACACATAGGGTCAACATCGTATACCATCAACGTTCACATGGAGCATTAAAAAAAAACTGCACGTGGCTTTTTCATCATCCCAGATTTTTTCCTACAGGTCCAGATCTTTAAACTCTCATCTGTGGGAATAATTGATATTGTTTGTGTGCACAGCTGAACAAACTCATTGAATACTTTTAATAGTGTAAGCAAAGATTGAATAGCTGTCTTTTTTCAGTCCAATTAAAGACCCCAGCGCCGTACAATTCTGAACAACCTCTTCTTGACTGTAATTATCTTTCTCTTTGCAGTGACCTCCTCTCATTGTGTCCTCTTTCTTTCTTTCTTTCTTTCTCTCACTCACTCCGCCAGCTGCTTACTAACTTTGATTTTCTCTTGCCCCAGATCTGTTCAGTAATGAGCATGCAGGGCAATCAATAATTCACTGGCGTTTGAATAAAACCCAGGATGATCAGGTTTGGGTGTGTGTTAAACAGAGAGAGTAATCAGTGCCATTCATGAAGTTGTTTTCTGCTGGTCTTAACAGCCCTCACACAATGTCTCCTGGCTGCTCTTAGATTGCCTCTACGCCCCCTCAGTCCTCACTCGCTTTTTCGCTTCCATGCTGCTATTACGTACGCTCCACACACACACTGCTATGATGGCTTCCACACACAGTACATGCAAATCACACCTGCTCTCTTTAAATGCAGATTAAATTAAATCTTGTTCCTTGATGCGTGGCCCACAACGTTGTTCAGAATCCCGTATGATGTTAGTAAGTTGTTTTTCAGTTGCAGCTTTTCTCTCCATGTGTACTTGATGTGAAATGATCTAAATAAAACAACCCAGGGTTATTAAAAAAAAAACTGCAAAAATGATATTACAGTAAATTGTTACAGTACATGTTTAGCGACAGTCAAAACTTAAGTGGGTGGCACTATAAAGCATGTTCAAATTTCTCAAAAATAGATAAACGTTACTGTGACTGCAGTTTGAAAATGAAACTGGTGAGTGGCGTTCAAAGAAAATAGACTATTGACACTAAACCTATAACTGATAGTTAACAAAAGCAACAATGTCAGGCAAGCCAAACAGATTTCAATTAGCTGATAGCTATGCACATATTATGTGGCGCAAACGTCAAAATGTAGTTTACAAATTATACACAATGGCAAATGTGTGTTGAGGTCATAACTTGTGCAAGGAACTGCACACAATGAGTCTTCGTTAATTGATAATCAGCACCGTAATCATAATTTGTGTGAAAAGCAATAAACTGCTTCTTGTGTTTATTTCAGGTAGACACTACCTTCAGGTAGAGGCATGTTTTTCAATGAGTCTATAGGTTGCAATTAATTTGCAGGCACTGGAAGTGACTTACTAACCTTTATATGTTGTGTAAGTTTAGTGTTTCCCAGAAGATAATCTTACAGCTCAGGGGTTCACGTTGTAGTTCATGTCGAAATCTCAAAATGTTGAGTGCGTACCTGGTATCTTGGCAGATTTCCCAACATTATTTTCCTTTTCCTTCTCGTGTAGTTCCACCTGAAGACCCAGTCATCACCGGAGGGCCTGTGGTGAGCCTGAGAGCGGGCGACCCCCTCAATCTGACATGTCACGCAGACAATGCCAAACCCGCCGCCTCAATCATCTGGATCCGAAATGGGGAGGTGCTGAATGGAGCCATGTACAATAAGGTAAGGATTGAGGGATGTGTCCTAATCATGATGCAGTGAAACGTATATGATTTGCCACATCAAAGGTAGCTAAGAAATGCATAGTCTACCACAGCAATAAAATTGGTCAGATTTTGGTCACTTTGTATAACTTTTCACATTGAATATGTATCTCGAGGCCACAACTTCAATCTCATGACCGCAACATAAGTATGTGATTTCAAGACCATGACATAGTATCACGTTCCCACAGGTTAATATTACATTTCCACAAATTAAAATCTTGTGGCCTCGACAAAACTAAGTGAAACAATCATGTCCCCTTCTGCTTCTGGTTATAATAACCAGAATAGCGTCAGATAATGTCTGCTGTATTTTGATATATGTAACAGATATACTAGAGGCTGCAGTCTTTAGCCTCCTTGTCAGAGTGCCCGACTCTCATGCAGGAGACCCTTGTTTGAGGCCCGCTCGGAGCGGGTCGAGTAGGACCCGAGTGGAGGGGTCACATTGGTGCCGTGACCCGGATGTGAGTGAGGTTTAGGGGAGTGAGTGTAACGGAGGCCAGCTAGTAGTTGCTGTGCAAGTAAACCTCACTCATCTGATCTCAATAGGCCCAGGTTCGAGGCCCGCTCGGAGCGGGTCGAGTAGGACCCGGGTTACATTGGTGCCGTGACCCGGATGAGAGTGAGGTTTAGGGGGGTGAGTGTAATAGAGGCCAGCTCAGTAGTTGCTGTGCAAGTAAACCTCACTCCTCTGATCTCAATAGGCCCAGGTTCGAGGCCCGCTCGGAGCGGGTCGAGTAGGACCCGGGTTACATTGGTGCCGTGACCCGGATGAGAGTGAGGTTTAGGGGGGTGAGTGTAACGGAGGCCAGCTCAGTAGTTGCTGTGCAAGTAAACCTCACTCCTCTGATCTCAATAGGCGTTCTAGCGACATACGCTAGACTCTGTAGTCTTTACTCTCACGCCAGAAACCCGGGTTCGAGGCCCGCTCAGATTATTAGATTATTTATGTGTGTGTTAGATTATACACACATAAACAAATTATCCGATTACTCGATTAATCGGTCGATTAAGTGCTAGATTAATCGATTACAAAAAGAATCAATAGCTGCAGCCCTACTTGTGTTGGTTATGAATGGATTTGTTTTGGTTATGACTGGACTTGTCTTGGTTATGAATGGACTTGTCTTGGTTATGAATGGAGTTGTGTTGGTTATGAATGGACTTGTCTTGGTTATGAATGGACAGCGGGTCGAGTAGGACCCGGGTGGAGGGGTTACTTTCAAGGTACTCAAATGTAAAGGCAAAAGTATATAGTTATGACATTTCGAATAAAACTTACAAGGCCATTTTCTTTCTCTCTTTTTAAATTAAACGCATACATGGATGAATTGTACATGACAGTTTATTTTGGCCTTCCCCAAAATAAAGGTATAATTCCTATACAGCAAGTTCAGGCAACTATCAATATGTTTTACATTTAGTTTTGTTATATTTCTCTAGAGGCAATATATACAGGCAGCTTTCTCCATTTCATATGAAATGACCACTTGTAGTGAGAGCCATCTGTGGTCCTGATTGCTTGCACCATCTGCACTCCTTCGCTTTAGCCTTTAGCTCCGTTTGATTGGAAGAAAATCCCTTGAAATCCAGCCTCTAACTGAAATGACAGAGACATGTTTGTCCTCCTTACCCTGTGAAATGTGTCAACACAAACAAACAGATGGCAAGATAAGGCAAAGCCATATTGTTTTCCCCCGAATCATTATTTCTTTGAACGGTCCTCTCATAAAAAAGGTCCCTATTTCCTATTATTCTGATGTTTGAATGGGATATGTGATCAAGCCCCAATCCTTGTGTCATAATCCTGTTAATAATCCAAAAATAATCAAAAATAATAATATTTCAGCTCTTTTGCTGACAGCTCTTCTGTCAGTCTGAGGCATCCGAGAAATCAGCACAGCCGCAAAAATAAAGAGTGTTTGCAAGATCCTCTTGGCTAATGCTAATGCTAATGCTAACGCTACCCCCTCTTTCCACCTCATCTGATTATTGGCTGTTTCTAAAGAGCAGATAAACACCATTGATTTAGCTGGTGTAAGTGAATGTCATATTGCCCATCAGCACACTCGCTAAGGGAGGCATCGCTAATCGAAGGACGAGTGCTCGTTGGTGTTATGACGGGTGTGAGGGACAGGGCATTGTGAAGGATGTAGGCAGTTGAGCTCTTTAATATCTCTATTCATGCTATTAAAAAGAAATGCAGTCAATTAAGACACAATCACTCGGTCTGAATAATGGAGAATGTGACGAGCGGAAACATTCCCATACTCCCCCTTCATCTGGCTCATAATCGAGACAAATGAAGGCCAATGTCTGTATGAAGTATGCAGCGAATATGTCTTTCTATAGGACTGGCATTTCTGCTATCGGAGAGACTCAATAATTCAAATGACTGTGTGTCATTTTTCCATTACTAGTTTTATAATGGCCTCTGAATGTCATTACTTGATGAGCTGCAGTAAAACACAGATCATGTTGTAGATAAGGCGATAAGGCACAACAAAGGCACACGGATGGGATAGAGGAAATCGAAATCGGGTCAGCGATTTGAGAAGTTTGCCTAGTGTGCAATATTTAAAGGGGCTATATGGAAGACCATTCATGTATTGCTTTTTTATTGCCAATGTGAGAACAGCTTGCAATGAAAATTATAAAATGAGACCTTGCCCAACTTCCTAGGTTATCTATGAAAGCCTGATTGACTGATTTGTATGTGAAGGACTCAGATTTTGCCGGGAAAAAAAAAAAATATGTGACGTTTACGCGCTCTCTCTTCTGCGTGACACATGAAATTAATTCTTATAGAAAGATCAGAAGAGCCAAAAATGCAGAAGAGCCATTCTGTTCAATGTCAATGTGTCATGCAGAGAGAAACTACAGTCTATATATACAGTCTATATTCTCAGATATACTTTATAATCAAACTGTCATAACAGTGTAATTTAATTACCATATCTGTCGCCATGATGCCAGTGTCACCGCTGTCATTTATGTTGTGTTTATTTTGTTACTGAGAGGAAAATGTGCAGCACATATTTACATATCTAAACGTCGGTCTCAGCAGTGTAGACAGCGACAGGTTGTTCATTAACAGTATATTGCTGCAAAGGAATTTCCAAATTATTTCTATTTCTAATCAAATAACGAGAACATACTTTGCCTTGAGTATATTGGGGCATTAAATCACAGGTAGTCTCTTATATGTTAAGTGTGCATTTGTGTGCACAAGCAATAAGTTGCCGACTGCAGTTCACTTAATATATAGTATATATATAGTCCCGATATGTCGGGAAAAAAATATCGACTTGGACTTGCTTCCTCAAAGACTCGGTCTTGACTCGGACTCGACTGTATTTGAAAACCAACGGACTCGGTCTCGACTCGAACTCGACCCTTCAAACACTCGGTCTTGACTAGGACTCGACTGTATTTGAAAACCAACGGACTCGGTCTCGACTCGGACTCGACCCTTCAAAGACTCGGTCTTGACTCGGACTCGACTGTATTTGAAAACCAACGGACTCGATCTCGACTCTGACTCAACCCTTCAAAGACTCGGTCTTGACTCGGACTTGACTGTATTTGAAAACCAACGGACTCGGTCTCGACCCTTCAAAGACTCGGTCTTGACTCGGACTTGACTGTATTTGAAAACCAAAGAACTCGGCCTTGACTCGGACTCGACCCTTCAAAGACTCGGTCTTGACTCGGACTCGACTGTATTTGAAAACCAACGGACTCGGCCTTGACTCGGACTCGACCCTTCAAAGATTCGGTCTTGACTCGGACACGACTGTATTTGAAAACCAACGGACTCGGCCTTGACTCGGACTCGACCCTTCAAAGATTCGGTCTTGACTCGGACACGACTGTATTTGAAAACCAACGGACTCGATCTCGACTCTGACTCAACTCTTCAAAGACTCGGTCTTGACTTGGACTTGACTGTATTTGAAAACCAACGGACTCGGTCTCGACTCAGAACCGACCCTTCAAAGACTCGGTCTTGACTCGGACTCGACAGTATTTGAAAACCAACGGACTCGGTCTCGACTCGGACTCGACCCTTCAAAGACTCGGTCTTGACTCTGACTCGACTGTATTTGAAATCCAACGGACTCGGTCTCGACTCGGACTCGACCCTTCAAAGACTCGGTCTTGACTCGGACTCGACTGTATTTGAAAACCAACGGACTCGGTCTCGACTCAGACTTGACCCTTCAAAGACTCGGTCTTGACTCGGACTCGACTGTATTTGAAAACCGAAGAACTCGGCCTTGACTCGGACTCGACCCTTCATAGACTCGGTCTTGACTCGGACTCGACTGTATTTGAAAACCAACGGACTCGGCCTTGACTCGGACTCGACCCTTCAAAGACTCGGTCTTGACTCGGACTTGACAGTATTTGAAAACCAACTGTCACGGTTCTGTCACTACATTTCTGGTTATTCTTGGTTTTGTGACAGAGCTGTGACATGCCTGGTCTTGTGTTTATGTTATGGTCTTGATGGTTGTGAGCACATGGGCATCATGTGATTTCTGTGTGCCATGTGCTCTTGTTAATGTTCTAGCCCCTCCCATCTTGTTACCTCGTTATTGGTTTATTTGGGGAGTTGGGTTGTGTCTGTGTTCCTGTCTCGTTTTATGTCTCTCTTTGGGAACGCCAGGTGGCGTTCCTTTGAGGGGAGGTAGTGTCACGGTTCTGTCACTACATTTCTGGTTAAAGGAACGCCACCTGGCGTTCCCAAAGACATAACATAAACACAAGACCAGGCATGTCACAGCTCTGTTACAAAACCAAGAATAACCAGAAATGTAGTGACAGAACCGTGACACCAACGGACTCGGTCTCGACTCAGACTTGACCCTTCAAAGACTCGGTCTTGACTCGGACTCGACTGTATTTGAAAACCAACGGACTCGGCCTTGACTCGCACTCAACCCTTCAAAGACTCGGTCTTGACTCGGACTGGACTGTATTTGAAAACCAACGGACTCGGTCTCGACTCAGACTTGACCCTTCAAAGACTCGGTCTTGACTCAGACTCGACTGTATTTGAAAACCAAAGAACTCGGCCTTGACTCGGACTCGACCCTTCAAAGACTCGGTCTTGGCTCGGACACGACTGTATTTGAAAACCAATAGACTCAGCCTCGACTTGGACTCGAACCTTCAAAGACTCTGTCTTGACTCGGACAAAGCATAGGTGTTCTCGTCCCCATCATTACCAATTAATATATATAGGGATGATTAGGAGGCCATGATGGACAGAGGCCAAGGGGCAAATTTGGTCAGGATGCCGGGGTTACACCCCTACTCTTTTTCGAAGGACATCCTGGGATTTTTAATGACCACAGAGAGTCAGGACCTCAGTTTAACGTCTCATCCGAAGGATAGTATATATATACTATTTCTTTCTCCTGCTCAAAACCTCCACTTTCCCCTAAATTTAATTTTCCCCATAAGACTTCATCCCTGCTTAGATTTCTGTATAATTAGTGAAGGCTTTTAAATAGCAATGTTCACCATGAGAGAATATTTCAAAATTTCAGATAGAGTTCTAATTAACTTTAGTATCAAACCGAAAGTGGCAAAATGCTTCACGCAGCTGAAGCCGGTTGCACACAGCGCAGCTCCACAGAAACACAAGCCCGACCGCTGCCTTCACGCCTCTTCTGTTAATGCTCGAAGCATCCGTCTCTGCCTCCACCCCACGACTCTCTTCTCTCCCCACCGCACCCTCCTCTTAATTAACCTTCTTGCGGTTTTGCCACTGAAATTAAAAGTGGGAGAGGAGAGAAGTAAAAAGGCATCTAATTAATTGCACCGTAAAATGGTGGAAATTAATCAGAACTGGAGGTGCAAGATTAAATTAGTTAATCAAAGAATGGCTTTTAACCCCAGGAACAGAGAGAGAATTATACACTCTTTTTGAGGGAGATGGAAAAACAAAGCCTCAGAACACTTATCTCTCTTAAAGTGAAATGAATATGTGGTAATAGGCGGCGAAATCTGTGGCCGCGCTGCTCTTCAATTATTGTGGCTGATTCGACACACCTTCCAGCGACGGTTCTCGCCTGAAAACGCGTTAAGGTACTTTGCGATGACATGCTAATGTTGCCTAAATTGTAGTATTAGTGCGCCTCGAGGTCTAATCAGCAAATCGTTGCTGTTTTTTTCTTTCCAGACGTCAACCTTAGTTTCACACAATCTTTCTCTGCGCACTTCAAAAGGATGTTTACTGACATTTGTTAACCTTTAAACAGAGTGAACGGCGAAATGAGGCCAACACAGACACTTTTTCAGATTTTGACATTTGACAAGGGACAGGCCCATTTGACATGCATATACAGTTGAGGCATTGTGCCTTAAAAACACATCTAGTTTTGACATTTCTAATTCTGTCTCAGTTCTCATTCTTAAGCTGTATTCTCCACTTCTGATTTCCACCCTTCACTTCCTGTAGGAAGAACTGACACGCTCCAGGCTGCACCACCAGAAATTATCTATTTGTAATTTGGAGCTATTTTTGGCCCGGTCCTGGTTAAGTGTTGAGTTCTTGGCTGTTTCAGGCCCCATTCAAGATTAATGACTTCAGACAGGCCCTGAGCAATGAGAGAAACAATCCGGACTGTGTCAGGCAGGATATTACATTGACACATCCTGTGGCTGACAGCTTGTGTCTTTCAGATAGAGAGGTGAGCACCTATTCTGCTGGAGCTACAGTCGTCATGCTCACTGTTCGACTCTCTGACAAACACAGTATGGAAAACATATGCGGATGGGGTTGGGGGGATTAATGTACTGTAGGTAGTTTGAACATAGGTTGTGTTTGGTTGGGTGGGTTCACTGGTATGATGCAAATGTGCCTCGACCAACAAACTCAAATTCACTGCAGTTATCAGCTGAAATTTAAAGGGGTCATGAACTGGCTTTTTACATTTTTTATATTGTTGTCTGAGGTCAACTTATGAGATTCGAGCTCTGTATGTTTAGCTTTTCTAATGTAGTAAACTTGCTTGGTAGCTCACCTGGTACTACAGCGTTGCATGTGAAACAAAGCACTCAAGTTTGAGAGCCATGGAACATGAGTCACAATAAAAGAGCTCAAGCCTCAGGTTTAGTGTAGGTGGTAGCATTTTAGTGCCACTTACCAGACATTTAATTTTAGAACTGTCATGATATGTACAATAACCAGTTTAGTAAAACATTGCCATATTCACGTTCATCTGTTTCTGATCGAACTGAATGCATAGTGCCAATCACTGGACATATTACTTTGAAAATGTCACAAAATCTGCAAGAAATGTGATATAAATTTCACCACAGGAACATATATTAAAGGCCAAAAGAGTCAGACCAAGCAGACAACATAGGTTCAAATGGTCTCAAAACAGCAATAACAAAACCCAGAGAAGCACTTTTATTGAGAAAAGTGCCAACAGTATCATCCGGCATCATAATAAACTCATAACAAACAGCAGCTTGACAAATGAAATAGCAAGCACACCTACTTTTTGTGAACCCCACGATAAACAAATACTCAATGGGCACAACTAACAATTGTGATCAATAAAGGTGAAACACTAAAAAATATCTAATGAGCCAACAAAAAATCGAAATGTTAAAACAGTCCTGCAGGTTACAAATACACTCACACATTCACACTCGCTCTATAGCTTGAATAAATGCATTTCAATTGGCAAGGCAATGTAATCTCATGTAAAATTGCTGTATCTTTTGAAGAGCAGTGCTGTGTGATGATTTTGTTACACAAAACACAGCAAATCATGGTAGAAGCTCCATTTTGTTCAATCAAGGTTTCCCGAAACTCACTTTCAATTTCAAAATGGCTGCCGCATGAACATTGCTGTTTACTTTAATCTGAGGTTTACCCGAGTCTCAACTTCAAATTCAAAATGGCTGCCGTGTGAAATGGAGGGTGGAGAGATATAGCTAGTAGATGCAGTGCATAATCTTGAAATATTTCAAGGTGAATTGGATTTTGTTTAAATTCTTAGTAGGCATACGGTTTTATGCATTTTAATAAAGATTATTTGACTACCGAAAAAGGCTTTTTCAGTTGTGAGAAAGCTGAGAAATGTATGGTTTTACTCAAAGATTCTTCATCAAGGCCTTTGTGGCACCTGCAATAACACATTTTAGTGTGTCCTTATGCCTCCCTTTCTTCTATTCTCTTCTCCTCTCTACACACTTTCACTTTTTCCTCTCTGTTGGTGGGATTGTGAGGTTTCATTGCTATATTTCAAATCGTTGCAAAAAATGATTTGGTAATTACTACGATTAGCTATCACTGGCCTCTGCAATGGCGTGACTAATTATTAGTGAGTGACTATTATGGTTCAAAAGTACATTATTCTTCTAGATTCCTTTGGAGAGCTGATGACATTAATACATGGTCTTATAGAGACACAGATTGGGTCTTGACTGGCCACCCACGCAACTGAGTGCTTTTGGCATTAAAAGGCCACAAGCTTCTGTGGGGGTTTGGCTGAAGAGACATTTTACTGGAACACTCACATGCTGGCAATTGCACTTTCATGAAACAATGTGCAATGCTAGATTTTGGGGGTGTATGTGTGTGTATATATACACACGTGAAACATGTTGTCAGCACTGATCTGACGATTTTATCTGCAAAGTAATTTAGCAACTTAAAAGCTACATGCCTCTAAAATTATGTTTTGGAATAAGCATGGGAAGAGATTTTTATTTTGTTATTTTGCTATACGTGTAATGTGCGAATCGGTGGGCGGGGCTAACGGCCGTGTTGAAGTAGGCGTTGATCTTCTTCTGCGGGGGTGGGGTTTTAACCCCTTTGATGAAAAACGAGTCGTTTGCTGAGCCTGGTGTCAATAAAAGCTTTTGTTGGACTAACAAGGACGTTTTCAGTTTGAAACTTACAGGATATTCTTATAATATGATGACCTCTTAGATGTTAAAATCTTAAGGAAAATTTGATTTCTCTGAGCACAATAATACATGGAAAAGAACTTGGTTTGATACTCACAGGTGCGTGTGCTTTGGATGTGTGCGCTCAAAAAAACATATATCAGAAGTTTAGACTGATATGGCTTTAAAGCACATGTATGCAGATAATAAACTTTCATGATGATGAAGAACCACCATGTCATGTGAGCATGACCACCATAGAGATTATAATCAAAACCAAATTGGGATACTTTTCCCAAAAGCATCGTAAGTTGATCGTAGAACAATTGCCACCAATGGTCTCTACGATCAACTTAGACTTGGAAACGCATCCCGGCTGTTTTAGTTGTTGGTAGAGTCTCTGAGGCACCAGCTGTAAAGGATCCGCCCTCTTCTCATTTGTATTTAAAGACATGAACAGCATGTTTTTCCTTCTACTCAAAAATTGGCATTTACAATTTTGTATTAAATCTTGTAAAAAGGGACATCATAGATCCCCTTTAAAGAATTTGTTTTGCCTTATGGTGTTGCTTGACCAGCCATACCATGACCTTGGAACCAGCAGCTTTGAGAATCGATGAAAAGGAGAATTGATAAGAGTAAGAGATGAAGAAATAGTGAATATATTGGTGTATCTCTCATGTCTGCAACACAAGCCAGGAATGCCTGCTGCATTGGCCAATTTATTCTGGTGGGTGACGGTTGTGTTGGCCATGCTGGTTACCATCTCTCTTCCTCTCTGTGAGTCATTGCTATGTGACAGAGAGTGTGGATTCTGCCGAGCGCTTCCAGATGGAGCTCTACGCTGGGCAGGCAAGGCCTAGCACAGACTATGACCACTGGAAAAGAAGATTGATTTCTTCTGTGGTGTACAACATGCCACGCACCAAAGCTTCACTCTCAAGCTGCACAAAGGAGCCCACAAACATGCTGTTTTCTCCCAAAAAAAAACAATCAGTCCATGTGCAGACACCACTGCTCCTGTGGACAGCTTGAGTTGTTTTGTTTTTTGTTTTTTTTTATCCCAGCCTTGGGTTTTATTTTGAATGATGTTGTTTTGTGCCGTCTTTTACACACTGAAAAAAAATCACCAGTTTAGCTTTTCCTTTAATTTCCCTAACATCCATATTGGGGGTGGAGCCGAACCCGAATACGGTATTTGGAAAGGCACAAATAACGTGTTTTTTTACAAATACTTATTTTGAACAAATACTTAAAAAAAATATTTGTATTCGGGAACAAGAAAAACTTTATATCAAAAAGCTGCGTTTCCTCACAAGACCAAAGCGCGTGAGTGACGTCAGAGACAATTTATATAGAGACATGCCACTTCCTAAATCCTTAATACAACTATATAGGGAAAACCCGTAACGCCAAAGATGGTGGTTGTATGCACATGTCCCGCCCCTCTCGCTGGAAAGTCCGCCCCTCCTGCTTTTAAAGCCTATCATCTGGTTCCACCGCATGCGTAGTAAAAGTATAGCCTGTGGGGAAACTACTTTTAAACCTTAATTTGGGGCAAAGTCATCAAACTTATTCACCGATTTTTGTCATAATGTACTGCTGTTTCTATACATGCAATTTTTATGTCCCGGTGACCAGTGAAAATGCAGTTCTGAGTCTCTGCCCATTCATTTAGATAGGAGCCTGGTCTTGTTAGTCCGAAATAGCTGCCCGGAGGCGTTCCCAAGATGGCGGCCACACATCAACAGAGAGGGCTCGGCTGGGTGAAAAAACTGCATCACCATTTTTGTTGAATAGATTTTTGTTCCTTAAATGGGTTCCGGAGGCAGTTTATAACTTTCGGGAAGCTTGATCTGTTAGATTATCCCATGTTCGCTTGTCAGAGGCACCCGCGCCATTGGATGTGCACTTGCCGCAGCACAGCCTATGAGTGAGCCAGACGCTGTGCAGCTTCAAATGTGTCCGACCAATGAGCTAGCCCTATGTCATTACACGTCAGAACCCGACAAGGGGGCGTGGCCTGACTCAAATACAAATACTTTCAACAAATACAAATACAAATGCTTTGCACACCCCTAATCCATATACAGCAGGGTGTATAATTCATTTATTTAAATAATTTATTTTTAATTATTTTATGTTTTAGAATTAATATACAAATTAAAGAAATACATGTCGAATTATTTAATAAATAAATAAAGGCACTGAAATGCTGTTCTGCACAAATCTTCAATGTGGTTGGGTTTGTAATCCTGGCGTTCTTGACTAAATTTGTAAGAACCCTCCATGTTAAAAATGAGAAATGTATTCAATGATTCCTTATACTTTTTAATATTTTATAGGTTATTTCAATTTTTTTTTTAAAGTATGTTTATGAGCTGTTCTATAAATAATATATGAATTAAAAAAAGTAATTAAAGAGAAATCCATAAAATGATGATCCCATTAGGGAAGGTTGTATATAAAAGTGTGGATCGTTCCTATCCAATTTAACGACTTCATTCTCTTCATGTAGGCTTTTGTTCGAGATGGGCGAAGGGAGAGCACCGTAAGCACCCTCTACATCTCAGCCTCAAACATCGAATCTGGACAGAAGATCATCTGTCGGGCGTCCAACAAGGCCGTGCCCAACGGGAAAGAGACCAGTGTCACTATTGACATTCAACGTAAGTGATACCTGCAAGAATTCAGTTTTAAAACCTCTAAATGCATTGTGATACTAATCTAAAGACACTTACATTTTCACTATTAATGGGAGGGCTGGCTGCTGGATTCTCAAAATGAATTTAGATTCGCTCGTTCTGAGAGTGACATGAAGACGAGGCATCATTTGCGTTGTAAAAATGACACCAATTTGTCAATCGTCCATGTTTCTGACAATCTAAATTTAGAAAGCACAAAAATTCACAACACAAACCACGTTGAAATTTAATCTCCATCCAATTCATTACTAATGGATAAAATCGTGTATTTTCTCCCTTTGAACATCCTGTTTCTTTCGGAAAAGAACAAATTAACTGTGACTTTAAATAGTTCAAATCTCACCCACTCGATCGGTGGCCATTAAAGACTCTTCTCTGGAAGTTTCAGAGAACAATACGGTTCTACATGCATAGCGCAAACCCTCATCACTAATGTTAACTGTGACTAATAAAGCAGAACATGCTATTTAGAGACTCATTGCCGGTGACAGCTCCATTGTGCAACTTCATGCGTGACATAAGAAGTACTTCGCAGCACAAAAGTGAGCTCAGGCGCTGTGGAGCAAAGAAGGCATTAAAGTTGATCAGCATTTGTGGCTACGTCCACATTAATCCGGATACATTTGAAAACGGGGTTTTCGTTTAAAAACGCTCTCCGTCCACACTAGCGTTTTCAGGTGTTTTCCGACGTTTCAGTGTGGATGAGAAACTTCTAAATTCACTTTACTGCGCATGCGTGAAACTTCACAAAAGCTCACTGAGATGATACAGATGGGAAATAAATAATAATGTCATCGCACAATAACAGGATAATTTTATTTAGCAAAATATCTCACCATCACGGATGCGTCCAGGTCGCATTCAGTCACCATATGTTTGGTCTAAAACGCAACTGCTCTCCTGTTTTGCCGCAGGACAGCAAATGTGAGTAGACTACATTATCTGTTATCTTTGCAGTACTGTGCTATGAAGAATAGCACATATTAAAGGGTTAGTTCACCCAAAAATGAAAATTCTGTCAGTATTTACTCACCCTCATGTTGTTCCAACCCCGTAAGACCTTCGTTCATCTTCGGAACACAAATTAAGATATTTAAGATATTAAGATCGCTCCTGCATACAGTCCATAGGCTTCTTGAGGGACTGGCTCTTGCTGTCCCAGAAAAGTCATTAAAGACATCGTTAAAATAGTCCAAGTGACTACAGGGGCTCAATCTTAAGTTTATCAAACGACGAGAACACTTTTGTGCGCAAAAAAACAACAAAAATAACGACTTTATTTCAACTATTCACTTCCTTCTCCATGAGCCTGTAAGTCAGTTAACGTAGTGTGATTGCGTAGAGATACGTCACACGTAGGCTCACTATTGGCCGACGCTGGTCATGTGTGTGTGATGCGTGTGACGTACAATAACAGAAGCGTACGCTATTAAACTAGTAACCTGACTCGCGCAGAGGGATAAATAAACGAATAGTTGAAATAAAGTCGTTATTTTTGTTGTTTTTTTGCGCACAAAAGTGTTCTCGTCGTTTGATAAACTTAAGATTGAGCCCCTGTAGTCACTTGGACTATTTTAACGATGTCTTTAATGACTTTTCTGGGACAGCAAGAGCCAGTCCCTCAAGAAGCCTATGGACTGTATGCAGGAGCGATCTTAATATCTTAAATATCTTAATTTGTGTTGCGAAGATGAACGAAGGTCTTACGTGGTTGGAACAACATGAGGGTGAGTAAATACTGACAGAATTTTCATTTTTGGGTGAACTAACCCTTTAAGTAACATAGAAAGTAACATATTTTAGCAATAGTGTAAAAATGAATAACACATAACAGGCACAATACCGATAAACATGATTGGTACTACATGGATCACATGACTAAACTTGCCTCATCGTTTTGAAATACCTCCGGTTTCACTGTCCACACTACAACGCGAAAACGGCGTTTTCAAATTTATCCACTTTGGAGAGCGTTTTCCAAACGATATGTTTTTGTTGACTTAAAACGCCGTCTCAGTGTGGACGGAAGGCCAAAACGGAGAGAAAAATATACGTTTTCAAACGAAAACGTATTAGTGTGGACATGGCCTGTGTTGCATCAGCTTGGATGTGTTTATGCAAAGCAGTGGACGTATGGTTAACGATGATTGGCCAACAAGAAGCTCCTTTCACCAACGAGAATCCTTTCAGCACGGCCTTTTCCCATTTCTCCGACCTGCAGATATCTCTCCGGATCTGCTCCCCATCCCACCATCTGTGTTTTAATTAAACCACGCGAGAAATCAAACCTACTGTAATTGAAATCCGCCACAACGCTGACAAATTTGTCAAGTCTCTGCACTCTCTAATTTCATTACACCACTCTCACCACCTCTCCTTGGAAAGATGGAAATATTTCAAATGTATCACAGAGGCGAGCCGCCTTGTTGCGAAATTCTACGCGGTTGAAAGGAACATCCCTGGGAGAGAGGCAGGTGAATGAGGAACGGGAGTCGTGCAAAGAGGATTACATGCAGTCAGAAGCCCAGTCCGCTTTTGAATGACTAAATGAATATCCGTCTGAGTGGGATACATTTACATCACCCTCCTGAGCTGGAGCTCTGCAAAGTCGGAAGAAGGGAACAAATAAAGACGGTGAATAGTAAGCAATGACGGCAAGCTCCCCCTCTGAGGATCAAACAGGTGTTTAATGAATAAGTTATGATGGTATCAGCAGGTGGGACAACGCTAAGGATGCAGAAGGCTACGAGTGTTTCCACAGGGGCATCCTCCAGGCCACAGGGGGGGCTGTGTAGCCATGCAAATCAGTTAATATTGATGAAGGACAGCTGTCTGCTGATGCACAGCACAAACGATTCAGAACTGAGCACCTCGCACACTACTGCAACATGCCCAAACGAGATCATTCCAGTGGAAATTACATAAGCGTTTAATATGAATGAATGAAGCCAATGGGTAACTATGTGGAAAAGTGTGTTCTCACAAGCATTCCCTCAGCTGTTCGATTACAAAAATGGTATTTTTTTTTTTTTTTTACTAAAACAAGTTTTAAATCTTAAAAGGATATTTGAAATAAAACGACCTTGCAGATAATGTTAATTTAATGAAAGGAATTTGTTTACAAACTTAAAAAGTGCAGTTTATAATGTCAAATTGTACTCTAATTTGCATTTTGTGTTAATCATCTTTTGATTATCTTAAAATTACACTTATTTTGACTAACGTTTTAAAACACGTGTACTTGATTATAATTTGAACTGTGTCACTCAATTAAGTCTATTTTCAATGTTCTGAAGTTGTGAATTCCTTATTACGGTACATGTTAAATAATACATATATTTAATTGCATGAAATACAATGTTCAATAGAAATTAAAGTATATTTTAGTTTACCATAAATTCAACTAAACCATATTTCAAAGACCTCAGTCAAAAAAAAAGTCAAAAAACCTCTCACATTTGAGATTACATTATACATACAGTACATTTAAACTTTAATGCATTTCATTCAATTGCAAGCAACATACTTATGTGTCTACAAACATTAAAGTCAGTTAAGAATATTATTTTAAAGTTTATCGTTTCAATATTAAGAACAAAAGGTAGTATAAATGAAATCTGGATATACTACGTTCATCACGATGTCATTGTCCCATGACCAACAGCAGTTGCATCGCTTCACAGCTCCTCTCTTGATATTTTGACTGGTCCGTGTACTATGAATACTATGAATTCTGATTTACCACACCTTTCACATACTGTTTTTCACCCACTTATAGTACGCATAATTGGACGCAGGGATTGAAAGAATCACTTAACGCTCAAAAAGACACCCGTCGCCACTCACCGCCAACAGAAAGAGCCATCAAGTAAATCAGTTAATGAATCTTTTCGGTGAACTGAATCAAATTATTTGAGTCAATGGTATGCATCGGATCCCCTCTACTAGCACGCATGTCATTTCTAAGAAAATAAACAATTATAGATAAAGAACATATTTTCCTTAGTCCCTGAAAATCACAATAAGCAAAGTGTAGGCGAGGACAGCAACGCAGTGCCCAGACTCAGCTTTAGCAAGAGTAATGAGAATGAAAAAGAAAAATCAATATGCTTTATTTTACTTTTTCGTCTATGTGTATGTGTGCATCTGGATCGATGTTGTGAGTGCAGTGCAGTGAACATGTTGCCATGTACCCTACACAGCCAGAGAGACAGAGAATCGATGGGTGACCCCAGGTGAACGACAGATATTCTTCCCGTCTGCCTGTTTAAAGGGAGTGACAAAAGGTTAAGATGAGAACCTTGAAGGAAGGAGGGAAGAATGAAAAGATTAGATTATTGGACAAAGACTTTGATAAATTACTTCACCCAAATGAAAGACACTTACTAAGACATTAAGTGGCGTGACTCGCCAAGCTGATAGTGTTGGTGAGCGTCTGTCAGCTAGTTGTCTGTGGCTTTTCACTCCATTCGTTAAGGTAAAACTGCATCTATAGATATAGATACATTGCAATCGATATATTTTATGTCGAACATTTAATTTACATATTTTAGTTTGTCAAATGATTTAAAGGGTACATATCATGCTTTTAAATCATTCATTTTTATATATAAATCATACCGTTGTGGTCTATATAAAACATAACTGCAATGCTTGGGTCTGAATTCCTCATTATTATAGCTCCACAGGCCCCTTTTCTACCCATTTTCTGATGTGCGTATTTGAGCGACCCGTTTCAAAGCGGCCCCTTTAAATAAAAAAAGGAGATGCGTCATACCCCGCCCGCTCTCCAGGTCGATGAGTTCACGGTCGGTTCAACTCCCCGAGTTCGGCCATTATTGTTGTAGTTTGATTAGAGATATACGATTATATACGATACCTTCAAAGAACATTTTTATTCACACTTTAATAAAATGTCAACAACAGAAGACTTGTCCTTCAAGCCTTACATATTCGAGCCAGAGCGAGCGAGTTGATAAAGACGACAACGAACCTGCAGAACAATGTGAGTTAACTGTTTTGTGTTATTAGTGAAAGTCGACTATTTCTCTTTTTAAAACAAGGACACTGACAAGATAAATGACTAACGGTCTAATCTTACCACAAACAATCTGTATTGATAATATGACACGTTTAGAAAAGCATCAGAAAACAACGCAGCTAAATGACCATTGATGAAACTCAAGAACAATAATACTGCAGATGTGTAACGTTACTTCAAAACAACGACAAAGAAAGACAAAGGTACTGCTAAACCATGACCACCATGTGTTTTAAGAAAGTAAAGTACTTATTAACGATATTTACAGCTTATCGAAATGCTCTGTTCGTCGTCTCCAAAGATAGAAGGAATTTACCTCTCATTCAGACGAAGTCAATCGGCAAACCCTTCTGTATCCTGGCGGAGGTTGTTGAAGTGGGAATCCTTGAAGTGCTTCAGGTCACTACATGATCCAACAATCGAACATTTTGACTTGCCCTCTCGTAGCTCGGACTACAAAATCGGAGCGAGAAATAATAATGGCGGATTGCTCGAAGTTTTGGACCGGTAGTCAAATACGGTGACGCACTTGCTCAAAAAAACGTCATAGACAACAGAAAAATCTGAACAGGTTGAAAAATATGACCAAAACAGAATATAAAGATATAAACGAAGCACCTGAAGAGAATAATTTCATATTTTCTGTACTTATAAACACTCCAAATATACAACAAAATGCATTTAAGGGCTAAAAAAGTGGATTTTGCATGATATGTCCCCTTTAAAGCACAGTTTTTAAATAGTGTGTATGTGCTCTAGTAAATAAGAACAAGCCTATGATTCAATCTGGAAAAAAAAGTAAAAAAAATGAGAATTACTTTATAGCAAAATAACATAGCATCAATCTCAAATGGAATCATTAAAAGAAGTTATTACTCCACCACCTACTTAACCAATGTGGTTGAACAGCCAATTTATCACAATATGGTTTCAGGAAACAGTCATGACTAGTTTACTTATGTATCGTGCTATTATAGTTTACAGCAAGTTACATCGTGATTCGTGTTTAGTTCTGCGAGCAAACCAGATGCGAAATGCGGAAGTCATGAAGGCGTATAAAGAAGTCAAGGCTGCTCTTTTGCAATTTTTCCAATGTGCAAATATTTCATGACAACATGAGGTGCCTGGAATAAATAAGTTGGTCAACATGATTGATATTCAAAATGGGAAGTGCTGCTTTATTTTATGCTTTGTACTGTATGCAGTCCTAGTTTTGGTCTCCCTTTTTGATAAATGATGAACATAGACTATACCTGACTATGCCTATACCTAATTTGAAAGCTACAGTAGTGCCCATTTACGTCAAAACTAGGCTAACTTGTAACGTATGCACTGCTGGTACATCTGTAGTCTTTGTGGCGTCCAAGCGCAGCTTTTCGGCTCAGACGTGAGGAGACATCAGCTTTTGTCACCGCTAGATCTCTGATGTCAGCTCGTGTGTGTCACAGCCTTAAGACTGACAACTCAGAAAAAAATCCAACCCATGAAGGATGTGTGTGCGTTTCATCACGTCCATCCTCTAATATGGCCACTCCAGCTTTTGTCAGCCCTCATTCAGAGTCCACTTATTGGCCACTTGGTCCGATGTGATAATGTCATCAGCAACAAAAGTAATTAAAGGCTTTCTGGATTTTTCCTCCGCTCAGATAATTCTCATTCTGATCAGAGACAGCCGCTCGCTTTCAGTCAAAATGAGACGAGTCCAAACATTATCCACTGCATTACTTCGCCACTTAAACCTGTCCAGTTCAATGCATTTCCCTGACTTTATTTTCCGTTAATCATTTAAATGCAGGAATTAGATTTAACTCAGAAATGTTGCTAAACATAAGCCCTGCTAGGATAATTTGACCCGAGGTTAAGCGAATTAGCATCTAAATATGAAATCTCTTCAAGTGCCGCTGAAGGAAAACTCAAACTTCATATGGCATTGGCCTTAGAGGGTCACATCATTCCAGATCCCGCAACACAAATCCATATGTCTCATTTGAAATGCGAAGAAGCCTAAATGGAAAAAAAATGGTACAAAACATAGTACAGTTTTGATGCACAACATAACCTCTTCACGGCATATTTTTAAGATTATGATTTTACCATCATGCCTTAAAAGATGGTCTATAATTAGATTAGCACAAAAAAAAATTACACGTTTTCTGTGCTCTAATATGCTTTCGCAATGCATTATTCATGCAGAGAGCTTGACAGATAAATCCACAGGGCAAAAACTGCACAATATTTACATTCATTGCACAAAACTCTCGATCAAGAGCATTACAGTACATCGGTGTCGTCTTAAAGGGTTAGTTCACCCAAAAATGAAAATTAAGTCATTAATTACTCACCCCCATGCTGTACCAACCCCGTAAGACCTTCGTTCGTCTTCGGAACACAAATGAAGATATTTTTGATTAAATTTGAGAGCTGTATAACTACCACATTGGCTCCTAAAGGACTGCCTCTTGACGGCCCAGAAAGTCCATGAAGAAAATGTTTAAATATCCCAAGTGACTACCGTGGCTCAACTATATGTTTATCAAGCGACGCGAATACTTTTTGTGCGAAAAAACAAACAATAATAACGAGTTTATTCGACTATTTCTTTTCTTCCTTGTAGGCCAGAACGAGACTTCCTTATAGATTTCCACGACGCATGCGCGAGAATTGCGATCTGAAGTAGTGTAAGCGGTGTAAGTCGTGGAAATCTAAGGAAGTCTCGTTCTGGCCTACAAGGAAGAAAAGAAATAGTCGAATAAACTCGTTATTATTGTTTGTTTTTTCGCACAAAAAGTATTCGCGTCGCTTGATAAACATATAGTTGAGCCACGGTAGTCACTTGGGATATTTAAACATTTTCTTCATTGACTTTCTGGGCCGTCAAGAGGCAGTCCTTTAGGAGCCAATGTGGTAGTTATACAGCTCTCAAATTTAATCAAAAATATCTTCATTTGTGTTCCGAAGACGAACGAAGGTCTTACGGGGTTGGTACAGCATGGGGGTGAGTAATTAATGACTTAATTTTCATTTTTGGGTGAACTAACCCTTTAAGCGAGAAGCAAGGTAAGCTAGCGCACTGCATGCTTTTGCTGCTAAAATGCTTTATACACAACAGTGACTCACCGCAAAGAGCCTCGCCTCAGTCTCCAATATAGACGCGTGAACTGTGTTTGGAGAGAGAACAAAAGTTGCTGTGAGATCTCAGTGTCAGTGAAACCCACACCGTGGCACAGATTCAGTTGAGTTATAAAGAGATTAAATCTCCCTCCTCCTGCTGATACGAGGCTATCGGCCCTCTCCGAGAACAGCTGGCCACGGTGACCCAGGGAGAATGGAAATCAAGCTTTAAGAAAGACAGAAGCCATTTTCTTTGGCACCTTCCTCCCAACTCTGGGGAAGTTGGCCGATTGTTCAAAACCACCATCTGCTCTTCGCTTTGAACTTCCGATCAAAAGCTGTCATCTCACCACATTTTATTTTATATAATTATTTTTTTTTAGATCACCCCTCTCCTCCAATCCCATTGTTTTGCGGGCTGTCATTGTCGCCTCCGTGCTCTCCCTGTTGATGAAGCGGAGGAATTATCGGAGCTGCATATTGATGGCCTGCCGCGTGTGTCTCAGGCCAGAGAGACTCATGCATTTATACATCAAAGTGACAAACAGACTACTTTATTAAGAGACTGTCTGTCGATAGATTTGCGGGTCGCGAGGATCTTTGTGAGCCTCTGCCAGTCGGGGCCTTTGAGAGGAGCTAGTCGTTCCTCCAAGGATAAACGTCCGTCTAAGGAAGCGCGTTTCATTATTTAAGACAGAGAGTTAATGTCACACTTCAGTTTTGTCGTAAGTTGAGAGGACACTTTTGATGGCTTTCATCTCCCTCAAGAGTTACTCTCAAAAGACTTGAACTGACATAAAAGGCAATCATGATATGCTTCAAAAAAGTTAAGTAGCAAAATGAATGTCAATATCAAAAATATTGAAAATAAATCAATACGCCACTGAAAGCTATTCGGTAGAGTAGCCTGAAACCAGCTTAAAGGAGTAGTTCACTTTAAAAAAAAAAAAAAAACTTTTGCTGATAATTTACTCACCCCCATGTCATCCAAGATGTACATGTCATTCTTTCTTCAGTCGAAAAGAAATTAAGGTTTTTGATGAAAACATTCCAGGATTTTTCTCCATATAATGGACTTCAGTGGGAACCAAACGGTTCAAGGTCCACAAGACACTTTCAGTGCAAACTGCAAACAGTTCAAAGGGCTTTAAACGATTCCAGATGATGAATAAGCGTCTTATCAAGCGAAACTTATTTGGCAAACATATTTGGTAAATGGTTACCAAATTATGGTAAAGTCACTGTAATGCACGGAATCTGGTGACTTGTTGCATTTATGTTTTATACACTTACTATGCACTTTTGAAAGCTTTTACAAGACCTGAACTTAATGCATAATAATAGTTTTTTAAACTAAAAAAAACATAAAAATGTATGTTTTTTTTTTTTACTTATGATGGGAGAATATAGCTCATAATTGACCTCAATTTTATTCAGAAGCCCAAACTAGGCAAAACGATATGTAAAGCTGATATTTATATGACCAAAAAGTAAGATAGGAGACTACTTTATAAAATGCATATAAATATCAGTTGTCACTGATATATATCTGTAAAAAATATATCTTAGTAAGATGATATTTTAAAAGCTTAGTTTTATTATCAAATCTTTGTCGTTTTAATTGTTTGGATTGCACATATGATGCAATGTAATACAATGAGAAACATTCCTCAAAAGCCTGATGTATAATATTTGACATTACATGTGATGATACATACCGATGATTTGTATAGACCATTTCACAAGATGTAAACATCACTGGTCCAGAAGCACTTCCTGTTTCAGTTTTTCAACACTATATAAAAGCTGGGATAAAATACAACCAACAGAACATTTGAAACTGAATCAAATGTTAAACAAACATCTTTAAGATGTTTTCTTTACATGTGAAATAAAGAAAACAGTTACAAACTGAAACAGGAAGTGCTTCTGGACCAGTATTGTTTACATCTTGTGAAATGGTCTATAAAAATCAGGTAAACCTAAGTTGCTTCAGTCCAGTGAGTGTTCATCTTAAAATATTAGATGTTAATAGACAGATTTCACAACAAAAAAGATGTGTGCCATGATCTGAATGCCTTTTATTTGCTAAAACAGCATAAAGTATCAATCAGACGGCAGAAGGCATGCAGCACATTTAGAGGCCATAGAAATTTGCAATCAAACATAATACAGTAGGCTTATGGTTAACATTTGGGCTAATGCTCTTTATTGGCCATTTATGTCAACTTGGTGAATGAATATGCAATCTGCAGTCAATATTTAGAGGGACAATATCCGTTTTATAGTATGTATCAACCTGGAAACAAGCCTGAACACCCCTGCCTCTGATATCCACCTATACCTGCATGCCCAATTAGCCAGAGTAAACGCTTTACACGTATCCTGCTGGTACCCGGGCCGCACACAGCACTAATCAGTTTGTCCTGCTCGCGCCGGTGTGTGTCCCGCGGGCTCACGGATGGCGGTTAGTGAACAACCTGGCACAGGTGTGTGTGGTCGAAAAAAGGCAGATGGGGAAAAAGGGCAGCACCTGCGCCAACCACCGGGATGCCACTCTGCCCAGCTGTGCTCCTGTGGGCCACACACTGTACTTCAGGAGTCACACACACACTTCACACTACACTCCATCTGAGGCAGTCCTGTTCTCTTTCGGTCCACTGATCTGTGCTGTTGTAATACAGCCGTGCCAGCGCAGACTAAATTAGTGTAACATGTATGTAGAATAGTGCATGACGATCCGGTTTCTCTTTCTCTCTCTACTCATCTATCTTTATCTCTCCCGATTGTGCTCCCTGTGGATGCTGAATTGCTGATTTGTGCTGCTTAGCTTCTGCGCTTGCCACTGTCCGGTCTTGGTAAAAGCACAACAATTAGGTCTCTTTTCCTTTTTTGGGCATCCCTGGAGATCCATAAATCTGTTTTTGTTGTGCAGTGCAAAATATAGCTTAGAGGCATACGAGGGACATCTACAGCATATACTGGTAATATTTTAAATCTAAATATGCTAAACAAAGATTGGGATAGTTCACACTAAAATGAAAATTCTATCATCATTTACTCGCCCCCATGTGTTTCCGAACTTGCATTCATTTTTAAAACTAAAATGAAAAATATTTTTGTCTTTGACGCCACTTTGACGCCTCAAAAAGTTCAGTTGAACTATTTCACTTTTGTGAATTAAAGGAGTAGTTCACTTAAAAAAAAAATACAATTAAAAAAAAAACTTTGCTGATAATTTACTCACCCCCATGTCATCCAAGATGTCCATGTCTTTCTTCCTTCAGTCGAAAAATAAATTAATGTTTTTGATGAAAACATTTCAGGATTTTCTCCATATGATGGACTTCAATGGGGTCCAGACGGTTCAAGGTCCAAATGAGTGTTTCAATGCAAACTGTTCAAAGGGCTTTAAACGACACCAGATGATGATTAAGGGTCTTATCTAGCGAATAAATAAAAAACCTGTTTGAACTCATTCTTCAAAATGAACAAATCTTTTGACTAAACCAAATCGTTGACTAAACCAAATGACTCAAAAAAGATTTGTTCATTTTGATGAACGAGTTCGAGTCACGAACGCTCATCACAGAACAGAGGAAGGCGAGCATTTGAGCTTATAAAACTTAAACTTTGTTATTTATTTTTTAAACGAGCGATCGTTTCGCTTGATAAGACCCTTATTCATCGTCTGGTGTCGTTTAAAGCCCTTTGAAGCTGCACTGAAACTCTCATTTGCACCTTGAACCGTTTGGTTCCCATTGAAGTCCATCATATGGAGAAAAATCCCCAAAAACGTAATTTCTTTTCGACTGAAGAAAGAAAGACATGGACATCTTGGATGGCATGGGGGTGAGTAAATTATCAGCTAAAGTGTATTTATTTATTTTTTTAAAGTGAACTACCCCTTTAATAGTACGTATGCTAAAAAAAGAGAACATTTAAAGTTTACAAAGTGTTAATGAAAATGGAAAAGGTATTATGCTATTGCGTGCATAATCTGTGTTTGTTATTAATATCCCAGTTTAAATGCCATTACGCTGTTATTTTTTTGTTTTGTTTTAGCTTTCATGATTGAATGATTTGTGATTAAACTGTTTTTCCACTTAGTTCTCATTTGCAGAGATTAGAAGGCATACCTCTCATTAGTGCGTTAGTGCTTTGTTCCCTGATTTTTACATCTTTTGATGATGCGCAGTTAATACTCTCACAATTATTTCCGACGCTCCTACGTGACCAGATAAAAGCTAAAGCAAATCTTCACCTATTGTTTTAAAATTGCTGAAAATTTGTGTGGAAAAAGTCATGTTTTCTTATTAGTTTCTTTTATGTCTTCTTGCAGACTTGCCGTTGGTGAATCTCTCTGTGGAGCCTCAACCAGTCCTGGAGGGAAACCTGGTGAAGTTTCACTGCTCAGCGAAAGCTAATCCGCCAGTCACCCAATACAAGTAAGACGCCAAACACAACAGCCAAATCATTCAGTACTGTGGGTCCTTCATAATAATACACCCCTTGATGAGGATCAAATAGAACTAACTATAATTCACATTTATCTTCTGACTGGCACTGTGTTGCGAAATGCTCTGGCATTTAGTTGCAAATATTTTTAGAGCCGTCTCAAGACCGAAATCCACTCTCCCGGCTGGCATCGGTTCGGTGTGTCTAAGCCAAGACGAGGATCGGGGCGCCACATCAGGCATTCAAATCAAAGCAGGGATGCGTCTATCTCACACACTGATCCAATATCAAAGAATAATGTTTCCTGTCCTCTCCAAACAGATGAGAAAGAGCTTGAAATACAAGTTATTTATTTCCGGGAGATGTAGCCTCGGCCTTGCGTAGGGCCAATAGCGAGACGATTAGTTAGAACATGTGTTTATGTGTGGGTTTTAAAACTGGGTGAAAAATAAGAGCAGTAAAATCAATAGTGAAGGGAATTGCACAGCGGTGAATCTAGATGTGCTGAGGAATAGAGCGGATGTGTGATACAGTTGTGGGTGGGCAAACCGAGTTGTTTCTTTTTTTAAAATGACAGATGCCGGAATCAGACATGCCTGCGTTTGATTACCCATCAGGCCACAGGAGAGCCTTGGCAGAATGAACACACTTTGGCCGTTTTGTTTTTCACACCTGAGCATCTGTGAGATGATTAGAAATGTCATAACTTACCGATTAACACTGAAAGAATGTCTAGGCTGTGTGAAAACGACGCAAGGTTAATGATGAGCGACACCTCAGCTCTCGGCCTCGTCCTGCTCGCCACAAGGTCATAATTGTACGGCGGAGGGTAACAATTCAAGCCACAAATATTTAAAGACTGTATTGACTTCAGCACGTCAAGTTACCTTGCATTGTACCTTGGTATATCCACCTACGCTGTTGTACGTGCGTCTCTTCGTGGATAAGCATTAGCACATATTGCTGCTAAAAACAGGACTGATAATATCAACACATTCTCATCCTAGGGCGTCATCTAACTGACGCTTTTGACCATGCGTCAACATCCGACGCACATGGCACCCTTTATTGGGTAGGTTTAGGCCTGGGGTAGTGTTAGGGTTAGACCACTAGGAGGCGCCTTCTCATATTGACGCTAAAGGGTGCCATGTGTGTCGGATGTCTACGCATTGGCAAAAGCGTCAGTATGTGAGGCCTTGGGATGAAAACGGGCTGTGATGAAGTGTACTTCATTTAGTATAGGTTTTATTGCTCTTTACATATCTTTCAAGTACTGAAAATGTTTTTCCAGAACCTTTAAACTCTAGCTTTAGTCGGTGTGTAACTATTTCTAGTCATGCAGTTGTCCATGGACATTTTGTATTTTTCTTTATCTGATAGATTTCTTTGTTCCTTTATTCCTGTGAGGTCCGTGACATTGGGTGTTGACGTACAATATCTGTAGGAGTAATATTCACTCTCAATTCAGCTCGAGGAAACAAAAGATAGCTAGCGGATGAGGGACAGAGTAATGGAGAGGGAAGAGAGAAGGAAAGGGACTGCACAGCTGTACAACACAAAACCACCAGGCAGAGCACATATTTTATTTAGCCATTTTATTTATTTATTTTTCTTCAGTAGGTTATAATAGCATCAGGTTTTATGTGAGTTTTGCAATACATATTTTCACACAGTTGACTTTCAGTAAACATTGTTAGGATGTTTCCTTACAAATATTTTGTAAAAAAAAAATTTTTTTTTTGACATATGATTAAAAAAATGGCAAGTAACACATTGAATTAAACATGAAATTTTTAAGCAGAAAGACTGGTAAAATATTTTCATGTAAAAAATACTCCAAAAATCTTTGTTTCATGTGTCTGGGTTGCCGTCGTGGAGTAACGCTGTACAGTCTCAATACACCAAGCCAGTTTGCTGTAGTCCGCTGCATCTTTCATAGCTGCATTGTGCAAATTGCATTTACAACATAATTTTTTACAGATAAATAGATTTCACAGAATTTGCACAGTTAATTTGGAGAATCGGGTGGTGAAACAGCACTGACAGTACATGCAAATATTCTTCATTATTGCAATATTTGCAAATATTTCGAGTCTGTGAGCTGTGCGGAGCGAGGAATGATTTTGCCTGAAGCAAAGAGTCGGAGCGACAGTGTTTTCTTTCATTCCTGGGTTTCTGAAAGCATCATGAGCATAACATGTTAACGGCCCATGAATTCACCACGTCGTATTATTGAGAATCGTAACAGAATTTGTGAAATGTTCTTTCTAATTATATGACGCTATCCGTCTCAGGACGGTGCACCGAGTTCCTCTTTCTCATGTCCGTGTCTACGCGCCCCGCACCAAGTGCTGACATTGATCTGAGGGAATTTAGTGGCATCTCAGTTGTGAATTTAATAAATGCCTTGATTGACGCTCGCTTTGATGACTTTCACTGTGGGAGAGCAATAAAAATATCAGAGCCAGAGAGTGTTAGAATTAATGATAGCCTTCCAAAAAGGATTCATGTGCCATGCTGCATTGAAATGTCCCTGACATTAACGTGGGGTAATTTTGTCGGCCATTGATTAAGGGACTAAAGAACTAGAAATGCTATTATTGTGGTGTCGACATAATGGTGCGGTAAGAGTCATGTGCACTGAGATGGATCATTACCACTCTGGTTCATTTTATGATATGGGAGTCAGGAAAAGTGTGGACTTCATTTGCCCCAGAAGTGTCTGTGTGAGATTTTTGAACTTGTATTTTGCATTCAAACAAATTGTGCTTTCCAGCGCCTCGCTTTTTCAAATGCATGTTGTATTTACGGTAGCCGTTATGTACCAAAAAGCTTTGTCGAGTTTTCCTTCAGTTGAACAGGTTTGTAATTTCAAACAAACTGCAACTTGACACAGTGAAAAACATGAACTATTGTAATTAGTAGGGCAGTCAGTTAAACGCGTTATTACCGGCGTTAACGCAATCCCATTTTAACGGCGTCAATTTTTTTTATTGCGCGTTTAACGGTGTTTTTGTCCTAGGAAACTTTGTGGGGTTTTTTCATATGCTTTTGCAACAGGACGCGGCATGCGTGGCGCAGCGCTATGAAACCTATTAATTTCAATGGCTTGCGTCGACGTTTTGTTGCTTTGTCGACCAAAGCGCAAGCGAATCTAGCTAGACCGTAAACAAAACAACAGACGCGCCGCACACACTTGTTTAGGCTTGCGAAACAGCCAAATAGTAGGTTAACGTTACGTTTTGAGTGGATGACGAGCGCGAGATCCCGAAATGGATGCCAATAAGATTCTGAATGGAAATTTTACTTTTAATAGTTGCCAGATTCCATTGACAAGACCAAAGTGATCACGTCCAGTCTGAAACACACACACACACACACACACGCACAGCTGATGTACTGTAACTTCTCCGCCCCCTCGTCAATATCAGGACCTCGTCAGTATTTCTTTCACCCTTTTATTGATGGACAGTGTTACATTGTGTGAGAGATTATTTGCTCCAAGTGAGAATGTTAGTGTGAAATTGAACATAGTATATGCGCAACATTTGCACAAAACAAGCCGATCCACTTTTCCATGTTGATTAGAGCTTAAAATTGAGGAAAAAATAATGGGACAAAAAGAAAGACATTTAGAACAGATTAAAATGTGCGATTAATCGTGAGTCAACTATGACATTAATGCGATTAATCGTGATTAAATATTTTAATCGTTTGACTGCACTAGTAATTAGTATTTATTCCTTCTTTATTCGTCACATTAGTCACACAGAAATAAATTACTGTTAGGTTTCACACAAGAACACACTTCTTCAGTCGCGTCTGCTTCTGTTTATTTGTTAACTTAGTTACAGGACTTCTTTCTATAAATATGTCCTGTAAATAAGTAACTTTACCACTCTCTCGACTCCCAGTAGGCTACAGATATTTTCAGTCAAAGAAAAAGAGGAAGCTCCCGAAAAGAAAGTTACTTTATTTTTTATGTAGTCAGGTATAAAGAGACGAAACGTTGGCTATCTGACAGATAAAATAAAAACATGATTGTGATTGCCTTTATGATTGGTCTGATTTCTTCAAACGTTCACCATGTAATTTGTTTACTATGCACAAACAATGCAAGAACAATCATAAGCTCTATAAAATATATATTCTTATCGAATTTCTACTTGTAAAAGGGTGCTTTGTATTGAACACATGTTGTGATGTATACGTTTTTAGTTTCTTCTATTTGCCATAGATTTACTATCCCTTGCAATATGATTGACAAAAAAAAGGAAAACATGCCCTTTGATTGACGTAACAAACAAACAAACAGATTTACTCCCCAATTATCACAATAGCTATTATGTTTTGCGCGTTGCGCTTGTTAGTTGTCTGTTTCGGGGATAGTTAAGCCATGTTGTGCGTCTCTGCAGTGATGTCTTTGATATAGCTGATGAAGAGGTTTTCATGGTGAGCTGCTTGCTCTGCTTATCCAGCGTTTGATGTGCGCACACAGATACGGGCGGTTCCGTTGTTTGTTTTCCATGGCCGCGCTCCCCAGCGACTCTCAGAAGCAGCCAGACATGATTCATCAACCAGGGAACAGCACATGGAAAACTAACCAACAGCAACAGATGCAGCCGATATCTCAAAACAGAAAATTAAACACCGGGCATCTGTCCTGCTGGCTGCTAGATTGGCCAATATGAGTCCATGTCGTGATGGTATCATAATGGAGTGAACTGCAACCTGGAAAGTGTGTGTGGCGTTATCCCAGACTGGGGGAGAAGGATGGAGAAGACAGCCTCATCATCTCCGGCACCTGTCAGCATGCAGATGAATATTGAAACCTAATTTTCCCCAGTACGAAAAATGAAACATTATATCTATCAAATCCAATCTGTGTTGCTGTTTACCACACAATTATTCTACCCTTTTGACAAAAAGTGTGCTGGATGTACTGAATGTACATGTAAAAAACCAACGCATTCTCATCCTAGGGCATCATATAGGTGACGCTTTTGACATTGTGTCTAAAGCTTCGCTTATGGGTAGGTTTAGGTCTGGGGTAGGGTTAGGGTTAGACCACTAGGAGGCGCCTTCTGCCCCATATATATCTGCGTCTCATATTGACGCTAAAGGGTGCCATGTGTTGGATGTATACGCATTGTCAAAAGTGTCAGTATTTCCATAATAAGTACTTTTTTCTTGTACTTTTTTCCCCAAAGGTATGCCTCTCCTACCAATAAAAAAAGTTTTATTTTTGTTGCTGTTAGTTTTATTTATTTTTTTGAAAGTGATGTCTGAACCTACAGCAAAGATTCACTTAGAGCAGTGACTTATAGGAATGCCAAACATTCGATCCCCCCTGATACCGTACCCTTCCACTGCAGAATAATAAAGGAGTCTTCAGGTTTACAAAAGTTTACACAGGCACTCAGTTGGGTCATGTTTGTTCTGTTTTGAAGACCCTGGCTGAAGCCCAGTGGAGCCGCTGTGCTCGCGGATGTTTTGGCTCTTTCAGTGTGCGGCGCTGAATCCTTCGGCGCTGGCAAAACTAGCCCACCATTTGCCTTCTCCACCGTCCAAACCTCCCAGTCTGCCATCCCATAGGCTTAAAACCAACATGCAACCCTTGCCATAGTTTTGTGCTTTCAGAATACTAGTTTGAATTATTGGTTGAGCTGTCAATGAAAAAAAATGTGCAATATGCATTTGGTTTTCCCAATGATTCAAATACTTTGTGAAAGATGGAGAAATCATTAAATAGACATTACAAAAAAAAGTGAATTTAGAAGTTATTGCTGGGTCTGTAGATATTTTTAGAAGAAGTGCACATGTAAACAAAGTTCTGATAATTTGAGGCTTGTATGAGCAGCGCTTCATAAATATTGTCTGTCACAATAGTTGCTATCCCATTTTACTGACTGATATTTAAATGAATAGGAAAGATGTGCAGTTGTCATAAGGGACCACAGCCAAGACTGAATAAACAGAAAAATAATTGTATGGATACAAGTGAATAATGAAAGACGCACGCAGCTAATGCACACATATAAGCTAGTTACTTAAAAAGATGATAATAATCCTCTTAGGCTCTTGTAATAAACAGGCTATTTAAAGCTGAATTAAATTATGGCATAGTCAATCATCTCATCTAATTACAAAGTAGCAGCTTCAAAAGCTCTGTGTAATTTATATGTTACTCCAAGAAACAAAAAAATCTCTGGTAGACGTATAGCAGGTGACTGCTTCTGTAATTGCCCATGAATATAAAGTTTCAGAGTGATGCATATACACTTCTGTTATGCGATCTGCACAGCCGTCTGCACTGATTTGAATATTTTTGGAGGCACAGGTGTGCCTGTGCAGATTTAGCAGACTGTGTCCTAAGCTTATGTTAACAACATGGCACACTGCTTCTCAAGCACACTAGTTAGGCCAATTACAACTGCCCTCCCTCCTTACTTTAATTTAGTCAAGAGGGAGACTGTTATGATTTAAACGACACTCTATCGGGCCCACAGATGGCATGAGTTAGTTGCAGAGGTAATGAATTGTGCTCTCACTCCCACAGTGCAGGTGAATAGTGAAGTTTTGGCACCGTTCAACCAGTGCCGGCTGCTTTCAGTGTACTGACAAACTGGCTCTGTAAAACGATACTCCTCAACAGCGAGGAGTTAACTGGCATTAAATATATTCGTTTATTGAAATATGTACCCTAGTGTCAGGGGGTGACACCCATTCTCAATTGGCTTTGGCTTGTATAAATGATTCCCATCTTAGTCACCAACAGGGAATGACAAACAACACTAAGCAAGTGAACTAAGGAGAAACTAAGTCCTGCCGGAAGTTGCATTCCTCTAACGTACCGGTAAACGAACATTTCCTCATGCAGAGCGCCTACAGTTTCATAACATCTAGTATCATTTGGCGCTTTTCCACTTTGGTTCAGTACAGAATGCTTTGGTGCTTTTCCACTGCTTGGTACGGATCTGTTCGGCTCGGCTCACTTATGGCGCATTTCCACTGCATGGTACGGTACGGTTCGGTACGGCATGCTTTGGCGCTTTTCCACTGCATGGTATGGTACGGTACGGCTCAGTTTGTTGACATTTCGTCTACATCCAACGCTCATGGCACCCAATATGAGACGCAGATATATATGGGCCAGAGGACGCCTCCTAGTGGTCTAACCCTAACCCTACCCCAGACCTAAACCTACCCATAACTGAAGCGTGTTATATTGACGCTAAAGGGTGCCATGTGCGTTGGATTTAGACGAAATTTCAAAAGTGTCACTATATGACGCCCTAGGATGATAATGCGTTCAAATAGTGCTTTTCCACTGCATGGTACGGTACGGTACAGCTTACTTTAAATGGTACCTGGTCCATTCGAGATTCCAATCGTACCGTACCGGTACTAAAATGTGATGTATAACACTGTAGATCACTGATTGGTCAGACAGAATCGTCACTAATCGTCAAATACATTGTATTTGGGTAACACTTTATTTCGATAGTCCACTTTAGACATTCAACTAACTATAAGTAACTTTGCCGCTACATGTCAACTAACTATCATTAGAGTATTAGTAGACTGTCAGCTTAATATCTGCTAACACTTTATTTTGTTGGCCCCTCAACAGACATTCAACTGACTGTAAGTAACTTAGCAACTACAAGTCAACTTGTTCTCCTAACCTGAACTCTAACACCTAACCTAACAGTCTACTGACAGTCTACTAATACGTTAATGACAAAGTGTAACCTGTATTTGCGACGCAAGAAACCAAACCCGCTAGATTTAAATAGCCAGTAACAGCCACCGCTGTGGCGACTGCTTTTAAACTAATCCCACCCACTTTAAAGCGGTACTAACTGCAGTGGAAAAGTAATTGAGCTAAAGCGAACCGAGCTGTGCCGTGTCGAGCCGTACCAGCAGTGGAAAAGTGCCAATTGGCACAGTATATGGGGTTTGTGTGGAGAGAGGATCAGGATTTGTTTTTGCCAGTCTGGCTCCATTCAGTGTTGTTAACTTGGTATCCATACAAAAAACATGCCGAGGCAAGAGAAATCTCACTTTTTATGATTTGTCATATAACAGTGTTGTAATTTCCTCAAACACAACTAGGATACATTGGCTCCAACACAAGGTGGTTGTTTTTCTTTCTCTCGGTCTCAACTACAGACAGACAGCTATCATGTCTCATTGATGACTATGATTGAAGCAAATATATTAGACACCAGGTTTTCCTGTTATTGCCATGGTAACCTCTACATTGGGTTTCTCTTTTCCTGTGACATCTGCCAGGGACTTGTAATGATGGCTTTCTGTTCCATTAAAGGAAAAAGTTAGGCTTAAAAGGGGTTACAAATCAAATACTACTTTTACAATTGAGTTATATTAAATCATCATAAATAGCAAGAATTTATAAAATGTGGGTTAAATGTATAAGACTGAAGTTTGATGTAATGACTCGAATCCGTTAAAATGGTTTAACCAAATCACGACATATTCAAAGATCGCCTTAAAAAAATCGCCTTACACAACCATTTAATTATTTACATTAACATTTTAATGACATTTTTACACATTCATGGGTGAGTTCCTGTTTTAATGATTTTAACACTCGAAATGCAATAAAGATGTGTAAAACATTATATTATAACATTAGATGTGTATCATTAGCACTTGATGTGCTATCCGTGGCTAGACACATTGTGTTAAAAAAAAGGTATCTAAAATCCTAAACAGAACGCTAGCATGTGACAAAATAAATATAAAGTGTGTGGTTGATATCTTGTTTATTATAATAAAATAGCAACAATGAAATTTAAATTAAAATTCATCCCAGACACTATGTAGAATTCAACCAATCAGAATGCGCTTTGAAACTTCTGCAGCGTTTCCAGATAAGTGATTGAGTGACAAGCTGTTGTACCCCTAATAACATTTTTGCACTTTTTTTGAGTGTACAGATCAATGAAATCCTGCAACATTTTGTCTTTCAATGCTAAATGAAATATATGAAAACCATCAAGCAGGGGCGTAGCCAGGACATTATTTCTGGGGGGGCCAGCTTGTGCCAGTCTTTTATTTGGGGTGGCACTTGATTGTCAAAAACTACTATTACTAAAACTCACACGCGGCTCGTCAGGCCATAAACAATGGATTTAACTCCCTTATGACACTAATAATGTCTAATTGATAAATGTGCGAGTGCAATGTGTCATCATTATGTGAGGGGTTAGGGACCTTAACATGAGACAGGGATGTTTTTAGAGCAAATAACAGAAAGACACAATATGAATTGTCATATTGGGCGATAATTTATTTAAGTAAACCATTGCATTTTAAGTGCAACATCCAATTTATTTGTGATAATACAACAAGTTACAACGGTTGCACAAATCATAACTACTGTAGATCATGTAGTAACACTTAGTCATTAGTTAGTTCCAATGATCCGGATCCAAATAATTAGTAATTCCCGCAGAAGTATCTAGTAACACTTTCATCTGTGCGCTATTACTTACTAGTTTGTTAATCAGAGTTTCTTGTTAGTTAATAATAGTTACTAGATTGTTAATATTGTGTTACTCATTGGTTCTTGTGTTATTTATTAAGGAACCGTATTCTAAAGTGTTACCCTGAAATGTTCTGTTCGCTTTGTGTCTGCTGTAACAATTACACTCTTAGAAGAAAAGGTTCAATATAGAACCTTAAAAGGTTCTAAAGCGTTACGTATTTGGAACCCTTAAAATGCAATGCATGTGAATGATCACAAAATTCAATATATGGTGGTTAAAAAATGTATTTAATCAATATCAGACGAAGAGTGCCATTTCACTTTTTATCCTCTAAAAATCTGCATGATTAAAATGTGATATTAAGTTACTACAACAGTTTAATAAACAATAATTTAATAACAACTACAAATGTTGCAGAATAATGTAATATATGAATGAATAATAGCCTTTAAAAAACCTTTGAGCCAAAGGGTTCTTTCTTGTCAGTTTTGAACCTTTTTTAGCATAAAATGTCCTTCGGAGTTGATTAAAGAACCCTATGCTACATTACAGGGGCCGTCACCTGGCCACTTCATGCGTTTTCTGTGATCGGATAGCTATCCGATCGTGAAAAGACCTGGTGTAAATGCCCCCCGAAACGCATTCGAGACGGATTTGAATCCTATCACTCAAACCACTTCAGAAGGTGGTCTGGGCCGCATTCCAGACGAAACTGGACATGTGTAAATGCATCTTGTTCCTGAAACTACATATGTAAATGTTAATACTCCCAAAAATGCTAAAAAAAAAAAAAAGAAACGCGTGAGAGTGTGTTACAGGCTACATGTCATGCTATTTTAGTCAGATATGACGACGCTACTGCGACGCGCATCATCATCATCAGATGAGCGGCTGAACGCAAGCCAACGCGCCGCAATCTATCGCAAATCAAAGTGAAAGTAAGTCGCAGACGACAAGATTAAAAAGTAAAGAAACGAAATGATCTTACCAGTTCTGTTGCCGCTCTCTCTTATGACCGTCTTTGCTGATTTTGAAATTAGCCGATGATCAATAAAATCCAACTCATATCTGTTGCTTTCGGTGACGTGCACTTCGGGAATTGAAGATCGGATTTATATCCATTTTGCAAAAACACATTTATGTGACCAGGTGTAAATGGAATCGTTTTGATAAATCAGATAGCTATCCGATCTGAGAAAACGCATGAAGTGGCCAGGTGTAAACAGCCCAAGCGCTGTCAGAATGCAGGCACGTTATGTCTCGCACTGTTGATGGGGGCGAGACCCAACAAGTGACAAATCAATGACTTCATTAAAAAATGCATACATTTCAGCTTCCTTTTTAGACCGTTACTGGAGTTTTTTTTTATATTTTTTTTTATTATTAAATTTATTTTCCCGTGAGGTTGGGAGGGGGGCCGGCAGGGGGGCCGAGCCTTGACCAATGGTGGCCGTGGCCCCCCCTGGCCACCATGTAGCTCCGCCCCTGCCATCAAGTACGCTGGCTTTTAAATGTGCTTCATCATTAACTTTTAGTACTAATATTTGTAATAATCACTTTCCACTGCTTGTAGGTGGGCAAAAGGAGGAAGCGTGATAAAGGAGGTTTCAGGAGACACTTATGAAGTCGTAGTGGACCACTCGTTCTTCACTGAGCCAGTTTCCTGTGAGGTCACGAACCCCCTCGGGAGCACCAACATTAGTCGGAACGTGGATGTCTACTGTGAGTTCTTTCTGTTTGTTCATAACCATCCTGGAGGACCACGTTCTTGCAGAGCTATCACTTTCTCCAAAATACATGCACACTTCTGGTAATCCTAAACCATAGACCCTAGAAGTCGCCTTGGGGTTCTAAGCATGCGTCAAAACCGCCACCATCTTGGAACAGGCATCTTGTCATAGGAATTAGCTATAGGTAACGCTGCTATCTCCGCCTGTACTTCGAATTCATGGATTTTCTGACTTTTGTGCTTAAAATGGATGGTCACATAAATGAAATCTGAACTAGAATGTTTTTTTTTTCTCTGGAATCAATGATAAATACATGTCTGACCACTGGAACAAACCAAAAAAACTAGAAAACCACATTCATGACGATTTATGATGATTATATTTCCGTTAGACCTTTGCCTACATTGACACATACACTCTAAAAATGCTGGGTTGTTTTAACCCAACTTTGGGTCAAACATGGACAAACCCAGCCGTTGGGTTAAATTTACAGTTTTTGGGTTGGGTTAAAATTTTAAAACAGTTTTAACCCAACATTTGGGTTTGTCCATATTTGAGCCAAAATTGGGTTAAACAACCCAGCATTTTTTAGAGTATATGCATTAAAGAGGAGGGGCTCCCCTGATCCATAATGGTGGCTCTATTGACCCATTCGTTCCAAAGAACTGCCAAGGCGACATCTAGTGATCTAGTGTGTGTGTATATATATATATATGACCCTAAACACATTTATTAGCAGGTCCAGGTGTGTTAAATTAGCGTTAGATCAAAACTCTGCAGGATTTAGACCCACTGTGAGCAGGCTTGGACACCTCTGGTTCATAGTTTTTGAAGGTACTCCCTAAAAATGCTGGGTTGTTTTAACCCAACTTTGGGTCAAATATGGACAAACCCAAACGTTGGATTTTTTGGAAAACATTGGAACAACCTAGGATTTTTTAGAGTGTATCTCCACAAATATCAGGAGCATTATTAAGAGAGACATAATTCTCAGCTTCCTTCAATCTCATATTAAATCAAGCTTACAAATGTGACCAGCTCTCTGAGTAGAACTTCTAACCTGGTCTGTTTTTTCTCCAGTTGGACCTCGGATGGCTGCAGAGCCCCAGTCTTTACAGGTTGACCTAGCATCAGATGCTGTGTTTAATTGTGCCTGGACAGGAAATCCCTCTTTAACGATTGTATGGATGAAAAGGGGCTCTGGGGTGGTAAGTTGCTAGAAATTGTTGTTGGACATTGCCCTTTAAGCAAACATACAGTTCTCTTACAGCAACCATCACTTTTTTTTTTTTTTTTTTTTTTTAATTTTAGCTACAATAATAGTGCATTAATGTACAAACATCTCATTTTTGTAAAGAAGAAGAGTTATTGGTTATCTTGTTATTGGATTTTCCATTCATTTACAAGTTCAATATGATATTCTACATATAAAACCTTTGATCTACTAATACCTTAATGCCTTTTATTCCTGAACAGCTCAGGAACCGAATAGAGAAAAAAAAATAATAATATTTTTGGATTTTTAATTGGATTTTTAAGATTCCCTGCAATCCTATTCCTCGCAGACGGATAGTGCCTCTGTTTGGGGCACGTCCGTACAGTATGCTGGCACAGACATTGGGGGAAACCGACCGGTCTTATTTCTGTCCCGGTTGACTGTCACCTACCATCTCCCATGTTCACACTGTCCTCCTCATCTGACCCAAATTGGATTTTAATAATTGAGAAGAAGGCCCTTTTCCCAAGCTTAGCTGCCCGTCCGTCCTGATTCGTTTTAACTCTGGCCAGCTCCTTTTGCACTCCTTTTTAACTTCTTTGACTTTTGACCACAGGTGCTGAGCAATGAGAACATCCTGACACTGAAATCGGTCCGGCAAGAGGATGCCGGGAAGTACGTGTGCCGTGCGGTGGTGCCTCGCGTCGGAGCGGCTGAGAAGGAAGTCTCCCTCACCGTAAACGGTGAGTTTGACACTCTTCTAAAAGGTGTACGGCTAATGAGTTTGAGGTGTGTCACTTTACGTTTGACGGTTGCAAACATCCCCGTTTGGAGCACGTGTAAGTAAATAAGGTGCGAGCGATCCAGGCGACAGCTATGATTTAGACCTATTTTGGCATTCACGTTGACTCTGACAGAAGTTTGATGTTTACTCTTCGGTCTGCTGTTTCTCTGGGCTAATGCTGATTATATTCAGTAAGAATTGCATGAGGAGCTGTTTCTTAGGCTGTGACAGGCTAATGAACACAGGAGAATAGCGGGAGACTGGCTACTCTCAGATAAATGACTTCATTACGGCCGCTTGAAATTCAGGCGGCATGCATTAGCCGCGCAACAGCTTTCATTCGCAAAATCCAACACGTCTTTTAAAAGCTCCTTTCTCTCCGAAGCTATTTGCCATGGGCTACGGCTTTGACGTGAGTGGAAAATAAGAGAAGTTCAGCCAAAGTGACAATTGTGTTTGCGCTGAATGATTCCTCTGCAAGTTTAGAATCACTAATGCAGTTTGGTGCTGTGAAATGAAAGAAAATCAATAAAGAACTGTTATGACTGATAGTGTTAATATGCAAAGTCAGACATTCATTCTAGCCCTATAGAGAACACGGGAATTATAGAAATTACAGATGACATCCACTTTCATCAAGTGCATTCTGTTCTTTAAGGGGACAGTGAAGAGTACCTCTGCTTTGCATTCGCTCTTGACTCCTGGAGAGTTCAGGATTGCCTGGGTCCTTAATAAATGTGGTTATGGTTTTTGCTTTTTCTGGTTGTAGAAAAAATATCTTGAGGTTTATGAAAAGATCAAACACTTTCCCATCATGTTTCTCAGCATTAACACCTTTAAGCCCACAGGCAACTAAAGTTGCCGAAGGCTCTGCTACTCTTTTGCCATCTGTGAATATTTTTTGGGGTTGATTTATAGCGTCTAAAACAACAGGTATAGAAGTAAGGAACCTTAGCAAGAGCCTTTATAGCACGCAGTGTGTTTATCGTATTGTATTTGAAGAGTTCAGATGCAAAAGCCTCTAAATGCCATTTGAAATTTTCT
Source organism: Pimephales promelas (assembly GCF_016745375.1). Next base: position 2,834,569 of record NW_024121499.1, read on the forward strand.
TCTAAAATGACCATTTTTATCAAGCTTGTATATTTAAGTTCAGTAATTTCACTTAAATGACAATTAATAGGTAATCTTCATTATCATTGCCTACTGAAATTAAATATACAAGCTTGATAAAAATGATCATTTTAGAAGAAAATTTCAAATGGCACTTAGAGGCTTTTGCATCTGAACTCTTCATTTATACTCTAATAGGAGTTTTTACCAACCTGATCTCACGGGAATTCGTACGAATTTTACAAGGTGGCTAATTCGTTACAATTCATACGACCTCACTCGTACAAATTATTACGATTTTGCTAAATCGTACATATTTACGAATTGGCCAATTCGTATGAATTCGTACGAATGACCTACCCCTGACCCCGCCCCTAAACCTAACCATCACGTGGGTTTAGACAAATCGTATGAATTCGTACGAGTGAGTTCGTGCGAATTAGCCACTTTTTAATCACTTGTACGAATTCGTACGAATTGGTCGTGAGATAGGGTAGGTTTTTACGTAAATGGGATACGCATCGGTTGGTTAGGGTCGGTTTAGTAGTGGTGTGGGGTGCGCAAATGAACTGCGTATCAAATGCACGCGAAAACTCATTTTTGCATTGAAATTGCACGACAATAACTACTAACGATCCGAATCATGTTCTCTACAGTGAGTATGAGATGATGCCCTCAGGTAAAAGGTACAGGTTACCAAACTGTAGACTGAATATGTTTAAATATGCATTTGTAACATTCTCTATAAAAATATTGAATAACAGCAAATAGGGTGTGTGGGTTAGTTTTTTTTTATGTGTAGGTAATTATGTTATGTCTTATGTATGTTGTGTTGCATCTGCTATCTCAAATGCCTAAGATGAATTTCTCCATTAGGAGACAATAAAGGCCAATCAATCAATCACAAATACAAAATGCGTGTTATAGAGACGCCTTTACGTGAGAACAGGCTGTGACAATATACTTTGTTTAACCTTTAAATAAAATAAGAATACTGAATCAAATGACTGTCCATTCATATAGAATTGTGCATTGAATTCAGTTGAATTTTCAGACATCACTTTTGAATCAAAATAGAATTGAGTAAATCGAATCACACTCGACCTGAAGATTCACACCAATGGTCTGACATTAAATTAGTATATCACTTTTTACAATCCGACCAATTCTCAATAGTTAAAATCAAATTCTGATCCGCTTAGTGAAAGTGAAGTAAAGCAAATGTGGTTTCATATTCTACGAGAATGTGTTAATAATTATGCAATAATTCTTAAGAAACATCTGCAGAAAAAAACATACATTAATTTGTTTGTTGATACCGTGCATATGGAGTATCTAAGATTACCTCCTCTGGATTGCTATTTCACTAATTACCCATTTACCTTGTTTATTATCATTATTGCCTCATTTTACGTGGATCTGGATCATGGATCTGTCTTTTAGATTTCAAACAGCAAGATTTTATTTTTTTTATTATTCTTTTCAATAAGCGAGCCCTTTTGCTCTAAAAGCCTCAAGAGGACTGCAAGCTGTGTTCAGACTCATTTCTGGAAGTGAACACGAGAGTTGGATGTTAGACTCGAGCACCTATAGCGCAGCTTTGATGTGGCAACATGTGGCGCAGGCTCTCTTGTTGCATGGAGCTGATTGTTTCAAGTTACGGTGCATTTGGGAGATGAAGCCGATCATTTCACATCTTCCTCGTCAACACGTGCTCCTGAGTGAAATTCAAAAGCACTGACGTGAAGAATGATTGATGACCAGAGCTTTGTCTTTCAAAAAATAAAAATGAAAGGGAGAACGCAAGTGAGAATTATGAAGAGGGGAACTAGAGCTCGAATAAGAAATAATTGACCTATGCTAGCTTGATGCTCACTGAGTAACATAAAAACTAATTTATGCTAACAAAAATGCACTTGTTTGGAATTTGTCAATAAATGTTTCCTCCCAGTTGCCGTCACTGGAACCCAGAGCTCATACTGAGACTCGGAATATAGACAAGAGAGTTCCAGCGTTCTCTCAGGGCCAATGTGATTTAATTATAATCAAATAGCTAGCAGGGGACACCGTTTGCAGAAAACACGCTAATGGTCGCACATTGCTTTCTGATTTTTGTTGCCTAGATCCTCAGATCTCATTTCTCCATGTGTATGTTGAGCCTTAATGGGATTTAATATCTGAATGTGTCCTTATGTTCATTTATTTGTGATGTTGCTTGTGGATATGGCTTGCGGATTCAATTTGTTTGTTTTGTTATATGTACATTACTGTTCAAATAAATGATTTTTTTCTGCTCATCAAGGCTGCATTTAAAAAAAAAAAAAGTTAAAAAACAGTATATTGTGAAATATTACAAACGAAAAGATAATATTATGTTTTAAAATATAGATATTTTTCCTGCATCATTTCTCCAGTATGCAGTGTCACATGATTCTTCAGAAATTATTATATTATGCTGGTTTAACGCTCTAGAAACACTTGTCAATGTTTTATTTTATTTATTTATTTTTTAATAAATAAATGTACCCTTGGCTTAGGCTTATAAACTGTTGTGCTCAGTCAGTAGTGTAGTGTACTTGACATATTGCAAGTAGAAATTAGAAATTGTTTTATTTTTACAAGGCATCTGTTTTCTTGCTGCTGAATGTCAACACATTCTCATTCTAGGGCGTCATCTGACTGACGTTTTGACCATGCGTCAGCATCCGATGCACATGACATCCTTTAGCGTCAATATAACACGCTTCGGTTATGGGTAGGTGTAGGTCTGGGGTAGGGTTAGGGTTAGACCACTAGGAGGCGCCTTCTGGCCCATCTGCGTCTCATATTGACGCTAAAGGGTGGATGTAGACACAATGTCAAAAGCATGACCAATTCGATGACGCCTTGGGATGAGAACAGACTATGAATGTTAACAACATGCAGGGGAAAATGTTTGTAATATACAAACCAGTATCGATGCGACCATTTCTGACACAGTTGTCCATGCGTAATTGTATTGTTGTATGTGAACAGATACAAATCCTATACAGTGAGATCATTAACCTTTCCTATTTTAGGCTTGACCACACTCCAGAGACAGATCACACAAGCTCCACTGACTCGCTCAGATAATGGCACCAATTGTGGAGTCTGTGAAAGTGTGAAGACTCTTTAATAGATGGATGGTTGAAAATGATGTGCTTTGCCATGGGGTGAAGGCACAATGGAGTGGAGGTGAAGTGCTTTAGGGAACATTTACAAAAATGAGGTTGAAAGGAAAAAGGGGGAAGTAGTTTCTAGGCACTTCTGTGAGTTCAGGGAAGACATTTAAAAATAGGGCGTTGTGTGCCCAAGGTCAAGAGGAGTCCAGGTCCTGCGTTTATTTGCTGGATCTGCGGGCAAGAGGACCCACGGAGCGTGCACTATTCATGGAGCTGGGTTCAGCCCTCTTGGAGTACCGTAATGAAAATATATGGCAGTGGAAATGAGGCGAAACAAACCAGGTTCAACCCTTTCACAGGCTACAATCTGCGAATCACCTCTTACAGCACACAGGTTCATGCACTCTTTCAGCAAGCACTTGCAGTTAGCTGCAATCTGAAAGTATAATAATTGATGGAATGATGTTTTTTTTTTTTTAATCACATTGTTTATGTGTGTTTTCGATGGCATGCAAACTCATTATTGGGTTAATGGAACATATTTGTGCATGAAAGCGTTCATGTATGTATGTCAGGAAGAGTACATTATGTCTCCGGGAAAAAATACATTAACTCGGCTTAGAAATGGGACATATGCGTCTCTGTGGAAGGTTGCTACTTCTGGTTTGTGTGCATGAGTGCACTGGTGCACATTTGAGGACCAAAAAAAAAATATATATATATATATACTTGTCTAAGTGTATGTGTGTACACAATGGGTGTGTTTACACACATAAAAGAAAAAAAAAACAATGAAGAAAGCTGAAATGATGTCCTTTCCATTTTTTTTATTCATACCCCAGGATAATGATTTTTAGTTAAAATAGCCAAAAGTTGTCTAAAAAAAATATATTTATTTCTAATAAGTGTCAAAATGGGAGAGGTAGTCAGTCACTAGTCATGTTCACAACCTCTTTGTTTATGGACTTATGCTTTTGCAAACCACCCTAACTCAAATATTCAGACAATTTGATTTTAAAATAAAGACTGAAAGAGTTGTCTTAAGCTAAAAAGGAGTAGTTCACTTTAAAAAACAACAAAAAAAAAAAAAAAAAAAAAATTTGCTGATAATTTACTCACCCCCATGTCATCCAAGATGTCCATGTCTTTCTTTCTTCAGTCGAAAAGAAATTAAGGTTTTTGATGAAAACATTCCAGGATTTTTCTCCATATAATCTTCAATGGGAACCAAACGGTTCAAGGTCCAAAAGACACTTTCAGTGCAATTGAATGAGGGTCTTATCAAGCGAAACGATCGCTCATTTAAAAAACAAATAACAAAGTTTAAGTTTTATAAGCTCAAATGCTCGTCTTGCCGATGCACGTTCGTGACTCTCCTGTTCGAACTCGTTCATCAAAACGAACGAATCTTTTTCCGCGTCAATTCGAATGAACCAATTGACCCGGAAAAAAGATTTGTTCATTTTGATGAACGAGTTCATCAAATGCAGGATTTGTGCTCTGAAAACACCCCCATTAGCAATTAGTGCTTTCCGTCTGATGATATTAAAACGTCAAAAAAATCGACCAATCAGAATTGGAACCCGGCTGGAGTGCGAGGCCCCCTAGTGGCGCGAGGCCCTGTGTGGTTGCAAAGTTCGCACAGCCCTTGCGACGGCTCTGTATACAAAATCCAGAACTGTTTTTATACTTATCATTATGAATTGAATAAACTACTCCCACAAACCTGTTTGGTTTGAATAGTTTTGGGATTGGATTCTGCGGGGTGACGCCACATGATGATGCGTACATTATGACCCTTGAACGCCTCCTACTGTCACAAGCATATTCCCTGCAATCCAATCCTCTCTCTCTCTCTCTCTCTCTCTCTCCCCGTCTCTCTCGCCCAGCCTCCAGCTTTCCCACTCCCCACAGAGTTCCTTAAAGCCAGCATTCTGAGGATAAGTGATAAGCTATCTAATTATATTCCTCATTTACAGCCTGATCCATGGGCTGATTCTTCTGAGCCACCGAGCGCTGGCCTTACCTCTGTCAGCAGGGAATGATCTGAATGGATTTACCTTACGCCTGCAACTACAAATACACTTTAACGCATCCTATCGGGTGGGTTATGATTTTGTAGTCGGATGCGTCCATTACAAGCGGGAAGGTGCCGCTGCAGGACTGGTGTCTAATGAAGGGGTGTGAAGTGTAACATTCCTCTCCAGCAGCCTGATATTCCCCTCACTACAGCACTCCATCTGCCTCATGCTCATCTAGATGCTAATTTATTCTAATAAGAGCCAGTTAATAAACTGCAATTACGAATCAGTCGAGAGACACCGCCGCGGATGATTGGCAGATGCTTGATTGGTGGATTGGTGTGCCTGTGTATACGCAAGTGCAGTTTTTGGCAGGGTCGGTAATCCATTAAGCAGGGAAGTTACTCCAAATCTATCCTAGAGAAACATAGTTTACCCTTTACATCAGTAGCTTGCTTGTTTTGTGCAATTTTGGGAAAAGAGGGTGAGCTGTAGCATAAGCCAGGGTTCAAAGTTCGAGGCCCCAGGGTTAAAACTGAACACGAAGAGACGCTCTGGGGGCCGTTATCTCTTCGAAATAACATTTTCCCACCATTGGCACTCTTTCGATTGCCGCCTATAGAAATAGACTTGCAGTTGGCACGCCGAGTCTTATCTCCTCGGGAGACATGAGGCCTGCCATAAATCAGTTCTTTTCAAGATTGAAAATGAAGACCAGACACTCACTGCCTCACCCCTTAACACAACTCTTAAATAGACCAGGCCACAGGAGACTCCTTTAAGATTCTGCCCATTCAAACCCAATACAATGCTGCTCTTTCCTTTTAATGGCAAATTTATAGCGGGCCACCGCAAGGCCTCTGTATTGCACACTTGATTGGCAGATCCTACAGATGAGATCTTCAGCCTCCTGGGTTAAAGTTTCACACCTCTCTCGAAGCGTGGGCCAGCAGAATTTGTCGATCGTGGAACTGGTAATGTGTATGTCAGCCTTGGTGCGTGCTTCTGTAAATCTCCAGGGGAAAATTCAACAGTTTCTGTGTCTTTTTCACATCCCAGCTGCAGTCCAACTGCACAAATGAGGGTCATTATACAATGCACCAGAGTAGTAATAGGATGCACTTTATGTCAAAAAGATGATTGATTGACAGGTGACCCGCCCCTTCCCGCCCCTTCCCGCCCCTTCCCGCCCCTTTCCCACGCCCCTTTTGGCATAGGATGAAAGGGTTGAATCTAGAGCAAAGGAGATAAGAGGTGATAAAAAGTATCAAAATGAGATAAAAAGTATCAAAAATGAGATAAAAAGTATCAAAAATGAGATAAAAAGAGAGCCATCTGTGTTAGCGAGATAAGATCAAAAGGCATCAAACGGGTTTGACAGTTAGTTTTATGACCTATTGACCGCCTAGCCTTGATAATGTCCTTTTTTAACATTTGTTTTTATTTGTAAAGATAAGATTAAATGGATCAAATTGAATTTGACAGTTAGTTTTATGACCTGTTGACCGCCTAGCTTTGATAATGTCCTTTTTTATTATTTGTTTTTATTTGTAAAGATAAGATTAAAGGGATCAAATGGGATTTGACAGTTAGTTTTTTAACCTATTGACCGCCTAGAATTGATAATGTCCTTTTTTAACATTTGTTTTTATTTGTAAAGATAAGATTAAATGGCTCAAATTGGATTTGACAGTTAGTTTTTTAACCTATTGACCATCCTAGCCTTGATAATGTCCTTTTTTAACATTTTGTTTTTAACTGTAAAGATCAAAAGGGATCAAATGGGTTTGACAGTTAGTTTTATGACCTATTGACCTCTTCAAGTCTTGATCATGGCTTGTTTTAACTGTGGCTTTTGAAACAATGAGAGAAAGTGTCTGTTTGAGTGTTTTGAACGTCGCCGCATCCCCTCTCCTGAGCTGAAGCTGTGAAAGTGATAAGAAAAAAAGTGTGGAAGTTTATCTGTTCTGTAAAAATAATATAAATTAAAAAAGACTATCCACTGAACCAAGCATTTCATTTTAAATAAAAGATTGTTGAAACAAACTGCTTATGAAAAAACAATGCAAATGCCCCTCTCATTCATGGCTCATGGCTCAAAACATAAGTGAGCAGCGTGCATCTGAATGTGTCTTTTTTGTGTCTGTGTGTGTGTGTGGGGGTGTTACATGATACCCTCCGCATTCCTGAAGACACTGTGGAAGTGAGGACAATTTATATATATATATATATATATATATTATAATTACTTTCACTATACATGCTACCACTAGGCTCAATTTTTAGGAATCACGCGGTGTCTTTTGATTTTAATGCAGACGACACTCAAATCTATCTCCCTTTGAAACATAATGACAAGCAAGGCCTAGAAACTTTGCTTGCCTGCTTATCTGACGTACGGTGCTGCATGTCCTTGAATTTTCTGCACTTGAATGAGAGTAAGACTGAAGCAATTGTTTTTTGGCCCCTCTGTTGGAAAAGCAAACCCCGAATACTGACTACGATTATTTAGACTCTAAACGAGAGCACACATTACTTTTTTTTTTTTTTTACGATTTTATTATCTCTAAATTGGTTGCCAGTGTGTTATATAAATTTTGTTGCTAGTTTTAAGGCTTTGACTGGTCTTGCACCATCCTACCTGTCAGATCTTTTAAATGTGAAAAAATTAACAAGATCGTTGCGATCCTCAGACAGCATTATACTGCCATATCCAAGATTCAAGTTGCGAGGATCGTGCGTTTTCAGCGGCCGGTCCTAGGATATGGAATAGTCTTCTTCCTTTATCTGTGAGGTCCGCATCATTTGTACATGAATTTAAATCTAAGCTACAGTCTAATGTTTTTACTCTTGCATTTCATTCATAACGTTGGTTTCTCTAAACCCTAACCTAGTGTTTTATAGTTTGTTATTAGTGCATTGTGTGTGTGGTTTGTTTTTTACTTCTCCATTTGTACAGCACAGTGGTCAGCTTCTGTTGTGCTTTATAAATAAATGAAATTAAAATAAATGAAATGATATATGTCACACTAAAGTTGAAAAACATTATGTTCTATATAAATTAAATGGTTATAAAATTTACATCTAGTCATTTACAAATATAATATTTAACACTAACTATAGTTGAAAAACACTGATCTTCAAAAGTATATAAATGAAATGGTTATAAATGTGCAATTATTAATTTACAAATATAATATTTCATACTATAACATTGAAAAACATGCTGTTCTTTAAAAGTATATACATTAAATATAAAAATAAACTATATAAAAATAATATTTCTCTCTCTCTTTCTCTCTCCCCCTCTCCCTCTTTCTCTCTCAAACACCCAGCGCACGGCAGACATGTTCTGTGTGGGTGTGTTCATTATGAGAGTCACTTTCACGAGGATGTGTCTGCCTTACACAAAATCTTACAAGGGGTGTATCACATCATTGTCACACCTGTTTCGCTAAGAAAACATAAAATCTAAACATGTTTCTACATATGGTAGCTATATGACATTAGTCTAGATTTAAGAATTTATTTCAAAGAATAATCGTAAAAGTTTGAATATGATCTTTTAAAAAATTGTTTAAATTAAATCTTTATAGTTTGAATACATTCGTATCTTCTATTTATCTTTTAGAAGATTACTCTAATGATTGACTGTAACGGCGACCTAAAGTATAATTTTTATTAATATAGCCATAACGATTTTTGTTCTGTAACAGCATATTCGAGATGAACCATCACACCCTCATAGAGACGGAGGAGTTACAGGACAGATAAGCCTCTGGGCCAATTATGTCACAGCGTGTGCAATGCTAGTCTGCTTTTCAGAGCTTTATTTATTGTAAATTCATTTAAAAGCATACTCTTAAAAGTTTAGATCTTTTAAAATTAAAAGATTGTTTAAATCAAATCTTTAAAGTTTTATTAAAATCGTATCTTACAAGACTTCTGTATAATATTAATGATTTGCATCAAATTTAACCTAAGTTATATTTTGACTAAATATCGTTTGTTCAAAAATAAAATAAAAAATGTTATAAATCAAGATCTGTGCTTTGGTGTCAAAGAGTAAATATTTCAAAGAGTATTTTTGTCCATGTCGCATGAAATGAAAGTTTGTCACAATGTTTTTGTTTTAAAAGAAATCCTTGGACTGCTCTTATTTGCTCTTATGTAGATTAAGTTGTATCATTTAGAAAATCACCACACATTTTCAGAGACGCAATGTGACTCTGTGGTCCATGACGCAGCAGAAGTAAAGTTGGTATTGAGCAAATGTTTAATTTTACTCGTCTTAATTCAAAGCATGATCTTACTTTTTCCAAGGTAGCTATGACCTATTGTATGTAGGTACGATATCATTTTGACTTTTCTTGTATCCCCCAAACTATCCTTATTCATTGTGGAAGCACACAATTGGAGAGCTGATGATACTATAGCAGAAAGCATGCCCCTTTGACCTCTTCGATTCAAACACATAGTGCTCTCTAGCGCCGCGCTTTTTGAAATGCGTGTTGTGACTATGGTGACCGTAATGTGCAGAGAAGCTACGACATGTCATCCAATAGCACTTTTTTGAGTTTAACTATACACATTGTACCGTTACGCCGCCTATATGATGAATTACACAACCTTGTAATTTAGACCGTAACATTGACTTACCTGTCAAGAAGAAATCAGGACTTCAGCGTCCCTTTCAAAGACTTTCTCCTTCATTAGCTCTATCCACCTGGGAAAACCCATCCCGATATTTACCCTCATTTTGAATTTGCCAGTCACGTTTCCTTTTAGATTACATTTTTAAGCTTTATCATAACTACGAGGATTGCATTATGAAGCACCGTGCAGTGCGGCCTTTCAAGCGCCTCTCACTGACCTCCTTGGTCGCTTCAGATGGTTTCAGTCAGCCGGTACTGAATGAAAATGCGTTGCAGTGACGAGTGCTTTTTTTTTTTTGTCCCTCTTCGTTATTATAGTTTTTCAAAATGACGGGACGACATGGAGGCCTCCATGGACTCACCCGTCAGATCATTGTCAGAGCTAATTTTACACCAACGAGATCATATTTATGAATAAAGACATTGATTTTAGCTATAAGAATACTTTTTAAAAATATAATGTACCTTGAATTTCAGATGTGTAAAACTTTAAATTTTACAATTACATTTTTCAACCGAGTCAATCTACACGTGAGAGATCTTCAGAAGTCATAACTTCAGGGATCCAGAGAATATTTAATTACCCTTAAAACCAAAGATTAAGTTTAATGACACTAGTTTTTGCAATGTCACTTTTTAAATGAAAATCTTACTTTAATGTTTGAACAAAAAATTCAAAAGTGCTTCTACATATTTGCTGTGCTCTGCCGCAAGGCCATAAACTGGTTCTTTTTGTTTTATAAATTGACTTTTCTAATTTCTACAAATATCAGCCTGATAAATATGGACTTAATACACAATGAAACAAGATAATCATGCTACGAAATACGTCTGACACAATGTTTTTAAGAAAAGTAGTGTTTTTAAAATTTACCTAAACCATGATAACAGATTCTTTCTTTTGACAGACCTACAGAAATGCATGTTGATTACTAAGTTTCAGGCATAGTGCAACCATGCAATGATTGAGAAAGCTAATATTGGTGTAATATTTGTTCAGTCTCACCCTCACGCTGATCCAGACATAGCTTTACTAAAAGGAAATATCATGGAAGTCGAAATATCAAACTTTGTTCAAAAATTGTTCTCTGACCCGAAAATAATCAGATAATGGAATGTTCAAAAACTACAATTAGATATTCTCCTGCTTAGTATGTGTGTAATTAGTTGGGCTTAAATATTTGGATGTATTTTGTCACACCATAGCGATGCAAAGTACCACACTTTTGTAAATCCTGTGGACTAACTTTAAAACATATTCTTTATACAGGAATCACACGTGTCCAAAACAACCATGTAAGATTCAACAGACCAAATCACTAGGAAAAGCACTGTGTATAATAATTCATACACAAAAGTTAACAAATGATGGTTTTATTACTATTCAGATAGCTAGTAGATGATACTGTTTCACATTTTGTATGTTGGACCGTATGTATTTTAGGTGAAGACTTTTCTTTTACAGCAGTCAATATTCAGTGTTTACCTGCAGATAACATTTCACGGAGTAAAATCTAGAAATCAACTTGCTAAAAAGTAAATACAACATACAGAAAATTGATCAGTTTTGAATGTTTGTAATTGACATTTTATATACTAGTCGATTACGCCGTTTACAGCCTGCTTCTTTTTGCTTTTGTACAGTATGCAAAAACTAGTCTCCGACCGTGGTCAAACATATAGGAATTTATGAAAAACATGAACAGATATTTCTACACAAGATATTTCTTTCAGAACATCTTTCAGCTATGTCTACAAGACATTGACATGAAAAATGACTATTGCTGTTTTTTTTTTTTTTTGTTACCTAAAAACTATTATAAAACTATTATACTTCAAACTCGTCTAGAACAGTCATAGATACGCAGGTATTTTGTGTATGTGGCTTTTTTCTTATTTCTGGAAGCTCTAAAAAATGTTGTTATTGACTTTGGGCAAGAAATTCAACTTTTAAATGACAAAATAGACTGTCTTGATTAAAATCAATTAATGTCATGTGACTAGTGTGAAAGGTCACATGACCAGATCAGTTCACTTCCTGCTTGCACATCTAGAAGAAGATTTCTTCCTCAGACTACTAAAATAAGTAGTATATAAAACATCTTAATTTACAGATAGAACTATCAAATTTTGTGCATATATTCTTTGAAGGCTCTACTACTGATATATTTTGAGAATTATACTCCTGAATTTATATTTTGCTCGTAAGACTTGTAAATTTGTTTACGGTCACAATTGTGGCCGGTAGTATAACAGTGCTTCAATTGAAAACACAGGTATTTGCAGATATTGCCGGGTATTGGCAATCCTACACTCAATATGCCACATCTGTGAGGAGGATGGATGATCTCGGCGAAGGAGAAGTGCTCACTAACACAGATTTAGACAGATTTGTGAACAATATTTGAGAGAAATAGGCCTTTTGTGTACATAGAAATGGTCTAGATCTTTGAGTTCAGCTCATGAAAAATGGGGGCAAAAACAAAAGTGTTGCATTTATAATTTTGTTTAGTGTAGTTATCAGTATCCCAGAAACGTTCAATGTGTTGGACCTTCTCGATGTACATGACCCCCCTATATGTGAAACAGGCTCAGTAGCATTATAGCCGGATTCTTGTTTATATTGAACATTATTATTAAACCGCATGTTTAACTGCGCTAGTGTTCTTAAATTGTTTACCACAGTTTCATTTTTAACAACACTATCGTAACACTTATCGTATTTTGTACGGTGTCTTCTTTACACTTTCACCCCATGGATATCTGTTTCCTACAGTTAGCTGTAATGTTAGTGAACTCTAGGTCTTCTCTTTTTCATATACGACAGTATTCACATGGCTTGATTTAATAAATGGTGGTTTAAACCATCGTCTTCACTTGAGACATATACCACCCTAGTTTTTAAATAGCACTTCATTGTATATTTGAACCCTTTATGAAGATATAAAATACCGATCTCTGAAATATTTTTCGTGTAAAACATCTATGTAGGTCGTGTACAACGTCTATGTAAATCTATCTATGTTTTTAAAAATACAGCAAAACAAAGAATGAAGGCATCTTTCAATAAGTGACCCTCAAAATCTTGGCATACAAGAAAACACAGTACATTATCAGAAAATTACTTTTGTCGCTTTTTCTGAATAATCTCACCAAGTGCGGGTGCTTGATAACTGTTATCAAGCGGTAATGACGTGTTTTACGCGATATTGATATCACGTTTTAATTTCAACTCGATAAATTTGAATGCGCTAAAGGTTTATAACTGAACGTCTTAATAGTGGGTAAAAGTTAACTTACAGCCCTAAAAATTAACTTACACCCTATCCACTTTCCAAACGCTTGTTACGGAGCTTATTGCAAACATTCACGCATCCATATGTTTTAAAATACATATTTAAGTGTAATTAATAGAATTCTCTCTGGCGGCATATGCATAACTTCTCCTTGACTTTACTTCTGATTCAATGAGGCTTTAATCCATTATAGCCTTTTACGACGTCATGACCACGACACAACCTCCAGCGGGGGTTAGGGCGGACCATAATCGCAGGGCTGATAAATTTACACAGAACCCATTCTCAGTCATCACACACAACCCCTGGCGCTAGCTCTAATAGTCGCGGACTGCTGTGCTACTTCAACATCTCATCGAACAAAAGTCGAAGGAACATTGTCTGGTTGTTACACAGACTGTCAAAGGCCGCTTCAATCTTCCTGTTTGTCTGACGCAAACTACGCTTTTTCGACTCACAAGGCCTGGACGATTGTGCTGTAGAGACTTCCAGGAGAATAGAGAATCTTTCATCATCAAATAGGGGACCGAAAAATCAAACAACTTCTGAAATGGCGACGCAAAACCTGATGGAGAGCGACTCCCCGTCGAGTTCAGTCGTAGCGGGGGCACTGCGTCATCCGGCGTGTGAGTGTGCCACGGGGAAAGACTGTCGTTTAAGAGCTATACAAGACTCTATGTTTAAAGATCATTTTAGAGGCCCGATGGTTAGCTTGATGCACAGGATCATCGAGGCTGCGTTTGATGACAACAACGATTGCGCGAGGGATACCAAGCGTGTGAAAAACCTCAAAAAAGAAATGGAAGTCATAAGAGGGTTGGTTGGATCTTGGACAGATGTTACGCCCATGTTTATAAACGGCAAAGAACCGGCCGGCATAATCCTCAGAAAAGTTTTGGATGTGATTCATGAATCTTGTGAGGAATTTGAAGTCGACGAACTACTCTGTATGTGTACGTTTGTAACAGATCTCTGTGTGTCACTGTTGTCAAAAATTTAAAAACAGATGTGGATGGCATTGTTGAAAGTATGGCGAACTATGTCCTAGAGAAAAACCTGATTGCGTGCCGCAATCTTTTATTCTTGCTCGATCACCTGTAAATGTCATTATTGTTTTACTTCACCATGTTGAAATAAAAAAATATTTTGTGGTCATGTCCGAGCTCATAATTTTTTCTATAGGATTCTATATAAATACTTTATATATTAATTCAAGTCAAGTCAAATATATTTATATAGCGCTATACAGATTGTGTCGCAGTTGCTTCACAGTATCAATCAAGACAACTTAACAGTGTTTGTTTATTACTGGAAAAAAAAGACGTCAAAGTTTGGTAGAGCTGATCAATGATATGATGGGTCATTTCATTTGAATTTCCCCGACTGAGAATGGGTTCTGTGTAAATTTATCAGCCCTGCGATTATGGTCCGCCCTAACCCCCGCTGGAGGGGGTGTCGTGGTCATGACGTCGTAAAAGGCTATAATGGATTAAAGCCTCATTGAATCAGAAGTAAAGTCAAGGAGAAGTTATGCATATGCCGCCAGAGAGAATTCTATTAATTACACTTAAATATGTATTTTAAAACATATGGATGCGTGAATGTTTGCAATAAGCTCCGTAACAAGCGTTTGGAAAGTGGATAGGGTGTAAGTTAATTTTTAGGGCTGTAAGTTAACTTTTACCCACTATTAAGACGTTCAGTTATAAACCTTTAGCGCATTCAAATTTATCGAGTTGAAATTAAAACGTGATATCAATATCGCGTAAAACACGTCATTACCGCTTGATAACAGTTATCAAGCACCCGCACTTGGTGAGATTATTCAGAAAAAGCGACAAAAGTAATTTTCTGATAATGTACTGTGTTTTCTTGTGTGCCAAGATTTTGAGGGTCACTTATTGAAAGATGCCTTCATTCTTTGTTTTGCTGTATTTTTAAAAACATAGATAGATTTACATAGACGTTGTACACGACCTACATAGATGTTTTACACGAAAAATATTTCAGAGATCGGTATTTTATATCTTCATAAAGGGTTCAAATATACAATGAAGTGCTATTTAAAAACTAGGGTGGTATATGTCTCAAGTGAAGACGATGGTTTAAACCACCATTTATTAAATCAAGCCATGTGAATACTGTCGTATATGAAAAAGAGAAGACCTAGAGTTCACTAACATTACAGCTAACTGTAGGAAACAGATATCCATGGGGTGAAAGTGTAAAGAAGACACCGTACAAAATACGATAAGTGTTACGATAGTGTTGTTAAAAATGAAACTGTGGTAAACAATTTAAGAACACTAGCGCCGTTAAACATGCGGTTTAATAATAATGTTCAATATAAACAAGAATCCGGCTCTAATGCTACTGAGCCTGTTTCACATATAATTGATCTAACAATTGATATTTAGTATATGTTAAAAGATTTTGATGAAGAGGCCACAAACTGCTTAATTTTCATACCCGTTTAATCCCACATTTTTCTTGCAACTTGAGTACATGCATTTTACTCCTTAGACCTCCCTAACACTCAAACAATATGCCTTTTTTGATTTTATGTTGGTTAAGTTAGTGAAATATTAGGTTTTATACTCGGTCACAATAGTGACCGGTGGGAAACTACATAGTCAGAATTCATTCAAATTCTTCAATTAGACCTATTGACACATTCATTACAAGACATCCAATATCTCGTTTTGTCATTTCGTGAAGAAGGCTTAGTGAGTGAAAAGGTTGTTATGAACAAAGTTACACCCTGGAGGAACTTCTGCTTGTTCGGCTAGACCCCTATGGGCTAGACCATGTCTACACTTGGGCCCTGTCCTAGGCCAGTTTCAGGTAGATGTGTGTGCACTCTTTCAGTGCATTGAAGATGGGCCGAATGTTGTAGAAAGGGTTGTTTGTGGTCATGTGTGGGGCACACCATTTGGTTCTCATGAACATCTGCACAATCCTCCAGATAGTTCACCTCTGCATCGCCATTCAATAGTCTACCAGGCAAATGGGCCGTTTCACCCTGGGACTCCCTATCTGAGCTATCACTATCACAGTTACTTTCAATTTGGGGGTGTGGGGTGGGGGGGAAGGGGTCATGCACATCGAGAAGGTCCAACACATTGAACGTTTCTGGGATACTGATAACTACACTAAACAAAATTATAAATGCAACACTTTTGTTTTTGCCCCCATTTTTCATGAGCTGAACTCAAAGATCTAGACCATTTCTATGTACACAAAAGGCCTATTTCTCTCAAATATTGTTCACAAATCTGTCTAAATCTGTGTTAGTGAGCACTTCTCCTTCGCCGAGATCATCCATCCTCCTCACAGATGTGGCATATTGAGTGTAGGATTGCCAATACCCGGCAATATCTGCAAATACCTGTGTTTTCAATTGAAGCACTGTTATACTACCGGCCACAATTGTGACCGTAAACAAATTTACAAGTCTTACGAGCAAAATATAAATTCAGGAGTATAATTCTCAAAATATATCAGTAGTAGAGCCTTCAAAGAATATATGCACAAAATTTGATAGTTCTATCTGTAAATTAAGATGTTTTATATACTACTTATTTTAGTAGTCTGAGGAAGAAATCTTCTTCTAGATGTGCAAGCAGGAAGTGAACTGATCTGGTCATGTGACCTTTCACACTAGTCACATGACATTAATTGATTTTAATCAAGACAGTCTATTTTGTCATTTAAAAGTTGAATTTCTTGCCCAAAGTCAATAACAACATTTTTTAGAGCTTCCAGAAATAAGAAAAAAGCCACATACACAAAATACCTGCGTATCTATGACTGTTCTAGACGAGTTTGAAGTATAATAGTTTTTATAATAGTTTTTAGGTAACAAAAAAAAAAAAAAACAGCAATAGTCATTTTTCATGTCAATGTCTTGTAGACATAGCTGAAAGATGTTCTGAAAGAAATATCTTGTGTAGAAATATCTGTTCATGTTTTTCATAAATTCCTATATGTTTGACCACGGTCGGAGACTAGTTTTTGCATACTGTACAAAAGCAAAAAGAAGCAGGCTGTAAACGGCGTAATCGACTAGTATATAAAATGTCAATTACAAACATTCAAAACTGATCAATTTTCTGTATGTTGTATTTACTTTTTAGCAAGTTGATTTCTAGATTTTTACTCCGTGAAATGTTATCTGCAGGTAAACACTGAATATTGACTGCTGTAAAAGAAAAGTCTTCACCTAAAATACATACGGTCAACATACAAAATGTGAAACAGTATCATCTACTAGCTATCTGAATAGTAATAA